>PVJI01015485.1:28793-41106 GCA_004026765.1 Micronycteris hirsuta
TTCTGTTCCATTGGTCTATCTGTCTGTTTTTATGCCAGTACCAAGCTGTTTTGATTACAGTGGCCTTGTAATATAGTTTGATATCAGGAATTGTGATCCCTCCTGCTTTGCTCTTCTTTCTCAAAATTGCAGCTGATATTCGGGGACGTTTATGGTTCCATACAAATTTTTGAAGTGTTTGTTCTATATCTGTGAAATACGTCATTGGAACTTTGATAGGGATTGCATTGAATCTACATATTGCTTTGGGGAGTATGGACATTTTGATGATGTTGATTCTTCCAATCCATGAGCATGGTATATGTTTCCATTTGTTTGTGTCTTAAATGATTTCTCTCTTCAGTCTTGTGTAGTTTTCTGAGTATAGGTCTTTTAACTCTTTGGTGAGATTTATTCCCAGGTATTTTATTTTTTTTGTTGCTATATCAAATGGGATTTTTTTTTGATTTCTGTTTCTGCTGTTTCACTGTTGGCATACAAGAATGCCTTTGACTTCTGGATATTGACTTTATATCCTGCTGTCTTGCCAAATTCAATTATTAGATCGAGTAGTTTTTTGGCGGAGTCTATAGGATTTTCTAAGTATACTATCATGTCATCTGCAAACAACGACAGTTTGGTCTCCTCCTTTCCAATTTGAATGCCTTTTATTTCCTTTTCTTGTCTGATTGCTGTGGCCAAAACTTCCAGAACTATGATGAATAGAAGTGGTGATAGTGGGCAACCTTGTCTTGTTCCTGATCTTAGTGGGAAAGATTTTAGTTTTTGTCCATTGAGTATAATGTTGGCTGTAGTTTCTCATATATGGCCTTTATTATGTTGAGGAATGCTCCCTCTATTCCCAATTTGCTAAGTGTTTTTAACATAAATGGATGTTGTACCTTATCAAATGCTTTTTCTGCACCTATTGATATGATCATGTGATTTTTGTCTTTGCTTTGGTTTATGTGATGTATTACGTTTATTGTTTTGCGAATGTTGTACCATCCTTGCATCTCTGGGATGAAACCTACTTGGTCATGGTGAATGATCTTTTTAATTTATTGCTGGATGCAGTTTCATAATATTTTGTTGAGAATTTTAGCGTCAATGTTCATCAGTAATTTTGGCCTGAAGTTTTTTCTTTGTTGTGTCTTTTTCTGGTTTTGGGATAAAGATGATGCTGGCATCATCAAAAGAGTTTGGGAGTCTTCCATCATTTTGGATTTTTTGGAATAGTCTGTGAAGGATAGGTGTTAGTTCCTCCTTAAATGCTCTGTAGAATTCTCCTGGGAAACCATCTGGTCCAGGGCTTTTGTGTGTTGGGAGTTTTTTGATTACTGCTTTATTTTCTTCCATTGTTATTGGTTGGTTCAGGCTTTTTGTTTCTTTCTTATTGAGTTTTGGAAGATTATATTTTTCTAAGAATTTGTCCATTTCTCCTAGGTTTTCATATTACTTGGCATTCAGTTCTTCATAGTAGTGACTTAAAATCCTTTGTATTTCTGTGGCATCAGTTGTAATATCTCCTCTTTCATTTCTGATTGAATTTATTTGGGTCCTCTCTCTTTTATTCTTGATGAGCCTGCTTAAAGGCTTGTCTATTTTGTTTATCTTTTCAAAGAACCAGCTCCTGGATTCAATGATCCTTAGAATTGTCCTTTTAGTCTCTAAGTTGTTTAACTCTGATCTGATCTTCGTTATTTCCTTCCTTCTACTTGCTCTGGGTTGTTTTTGCTGTTGTTCCTCGAGTTCTTGTAGGCGTAGGGTTAGATTGTTTGTGTAAACAGTTTCTGTTTTATTTAGGTATGCCTTTATTGCTATGAACTTCCCTGTCAGGACTGCCTTCGCTGTGTCCCATAAGTTTTGGGTTGTTGTCAGTTCATTTTCATTTGTTTCAAGGAACTTTTTGATTTCTTCCCCAATCTCGTCCTTGACCCATTCATTGTTTAACAGCATGCTATTCAGTCTCCATGCTTTTGAGTGTTTTGGGTTTTTTTCCTTTGGGTTGGTTTCTAATTTCAGTCCCTTGTGGTCAGAGAAAATACTTGGTATTATTTCAATTTTCTTGAATTTGTTGAGGCTTGTTTTGTGTTCTATCATATGGTCTATTTTTGAAAATGTTCCATGTGCATTTGAAAAGAATGTATATTTAGCTCTTTGGGGCAAAGGGCCCTATATATATCAATTAAGTCCATTTCTTCTAGGGCATTGTTCAGTGCCACCACGTCGTCGCTGATATTTTTTTTGGAGGATCTGTCCATTTTTGACAGTGGGGTGTTGAAGTCCCCTACTATAATTGTGTTGCTATCAATGTCCTTCAATGTTCTTGATGTCCTCCAAGATTTTCTTTATGTATGTGGGTGCTCCTGTGTTGGGTGCATATATATTTACAATGTTTATGTCTTCTTGGTGGATTCTTCCCTTGAGTATTATAAAGTGTCCTTCTGGATCTCTCTTTACGGCCCTTTTTTTGAAGTCTATTTTGTCTGATACGAGTATTGCTACCCCAGCTCTTTTTTCTTGTCCGTTTGCTTGGAAAACTTGTTTCCAGCCCTTCACTTTCAGTCTGTGTAAGTCTTTTGTCCTGAGGTGTGTCTCTTGTAAGCAGCATATGTGTGGGTCGTGCTTTCTTATCCATTCCGCTATTCTATGTCTTTTAATTGGAGCATTTAATCCATTTACATTTAAGGTTTTTATTGATAGGTACTTATTCATTGCCATTTTTTTTTGTACCTGTGTTCCTCACTCTCTCTCTCTTTCTCTTCCTTCCCTTAAATCAGTCCCTTTAGGATCTCTTGCAGGGCTGGTTTGGTGGAGGTGTATTCTTTTAGACTTCTTTTGTCTGGGAAGCTCCTTATTTGGCCCTCTATCTTGATTGAGAGCCTTGCTGGGTAGAGTAGTCTTGGTTACAGGCCTCTGATTCTCATTACTTGGAATATTTCTTGCCATTCCCTTCTGGCTTGGACTGTTTCCATTGAGAAGTCAGATGCTAACCTTATTGGGGTTCCCTTGTATGTTACTTCCTGCTTCTGCCTCGCTGCCTTTAGGATTCTTGTTTGTCTTGGAATTTTGCCATTTTAATGATGATGTGTCTTGAAGTGGGCCTGTTAGGGTTCCTTTTGATTGGGACTCTCTGTATTTCCTGGATTTGTGTGGCTTTTTCTCTCATCAGATTAGGGAACTTTTCCATCATTATTTTTTCGAACAGTTTTTCCATCCCTTGCTGCTCTTCCTCGCCTTCTGGTATCTCTGTTATACGAATATTGTTACATTTCATGTTGTCCTGCATTTCCCTTAATACCTCTTCAGTCTTTCTAAGCCTCTTTTCCTGTTCTTGCTCTTTTTGGTTGATTTTTTCAACCTTGTCCTCCAGCTCACTGATCCGATCCTCCTCCTCATCGAGCCTACTTTTGATTCCTTCTATTGTGTTCTTCAGTTCAGATATCGTATTCCTCATTTCCTCTTGGCCCTTGTTAATAGTTTCTATTTTCTTTTTCATGTTAACATAGTTTTCAGTGAGTTCATTATAGTTTCCCTGTAGTTTCTGGTAGTTTTCTGTGAGTTCATCAGCTTCTCGAGTTTCTTGAGCTGCCTGATAACATATGCTTTGAACTCAATATCTGATAGTTAGCTTGCCTCTGTTTCATTTATCATTCTTTCTGGGGCTTTCTCCTTTCCTTTCATTTGGGGATTGTTTCTTTGTCTTCCCATTGTTTGTGGGATTCTTCTTGCTAGCCTCTGGTTCTTAAACTGATCTGTCAAGTTCTCTGTACAGCGAAGTTAATTTTGTGTCACTCTCTGTTTTTTGGGCTGACTCTTGTCTGTGTCCCACTCTATTCTATTCACAATTCCAGGTTTTAATGTCTCACCTGTGGGTAAAGAAGCAAGGGTAAGGGAGAAAAAGAAGGAAAAGAAATCAAAAGAAAAGGAAAAGAAAGATAAAGAAGAAAATAATTTGAAAATAACATAAAATAAAAAAATAGTAAAAACAGGAAATAAAAGGAAGAGAAAACTAAGAATATGAAATGAAGGAAAGGTAGAAGGAGTTAAAAAATATAGAACGACAGATAGGAAGGAAGGTGGGGAAAAGCAAACAAAGAAACAAAGATAAAACAAACGAAATAAAAAAATAAAAAGAAAAAAGGAAAAAAAAGGACCTTTTTGGCTGGCTTCAACAGCATCAGGCTGGGAAGATCTGCTGTCTTCCTGGGCTGCACTCTCAGCTGCCATCCCGCCTCCAGCGGAGTTGCCAGGAGTTTGCAGCACCTCCTCTGGGCCACCTGACCCCCACCCTGAGTCAGAGTTTATGAGGTCTGTGTGTCTCCTCAGTGGGGCTCAATGTAGCTCCTCTGTTTCTCCCCCACAGAGGGACTCTGCACCGCAGGTCTGGGTTGCGTCTCAGGCCCTCCAGGAGTGAGGTCTGTGCCCCTGCATTCGCTGATAGCTTTTGTCTCTGGATTCGGAGCTTGCAAGCCGCAGGCCTGGGCGCCCGGTCGGGCACCAATGCCAGTCACCCCCGACTGGCTCCGCCGGGTGCGCGCCTGTTTCTGGGGCACCAGACCTGGGTTTCCCTTTCTCAGTTCAGTCTCCAATTCCTCCCGCTGGGATTGCCAGCCTCTGCAGATCAGTCCCCACGTACACACCAACCTCCAGACTGCTGGGGACCAAGGCCCTTCCAACAGACGTGCACGTCTGCTTTGGCAACTCACACACCCCAATCCAGCTCCCTCCCATGGATCCTGGAGCAAACCGGGAAGCTGCTGCTAGTGGATGCGCAGACCTCCCAGCTTCCTGCGAGACCCAAGGGACCCCTTCCCTTTGAAGCAGTCTCCCTACCGCTGATCTTTCAGTTTTATGCGCAGTCCTGGTTGCCAATCTTCCCAAACACCTGGGAATACAGCTGGGTGATCGCTCTGCTCCTCAGAAAATCGGCCAGATATTCCACCAGTGGGCCAGAGGAAGCCGATCCAGCTCCCTCCTATTCCGCCGCCATCTTTCACCTCAGATCTGTCCATTTTTGACAGTGGGGTGTTGAAGTCCCCTACTATAAGTGTGTTGCTACCAATACCTTTCTTGAAGTCCTCCAAGATTTTCTTTTCGTATTTGGGTGCTCCTGTGTTGGGTGCATATATATTTACAATGTTTATGTTTTCTTTGTGGATTCTTCCTTTGAGTATTATAAAGTGGCCTTCAGGGTCTCTCTTTATTACCCTTTTTTTGAAGTCTGTTTTGTCTGATATGAGTATTGCTACCCCAGCTTTTTTTTCCTGTCTGTTTGCTTATTTCTAGCCCTTATTGGACAACTTATTTCTAGCCCTTCACTTTCAGTCTGTGTAAGTCAACTTATTTCTAGCTCTTCACTTTCAGTCTGTGTAAGTCTTTTGTCCTGAGGTGGGTCTCTTGTAAGCAGCATATGTGTGGTTTGTGCTTTCTTATCCATTCAGCTATTCTATGTCTTTTGATTGGAGCATTTAATCTATTTACATATAGGTTATTATCGATAGATACTTCTTCATTGCCAGTTGTTGTTTTTTGTTTTTTTGTTTTTGTATCTGTGTTCCTTTCTCTCTCTCTTATCCTTTATTTCCTTAAAGCAGTCTCTTTAGGATCTCTTGCAGAGCTGGTTTTGTGGAGGTGTATTCTTTTAGACTTCTTTTGTCTGGGAAGCTCCTTTTTGGCCATCTATCTTGATTGAGAGCCTTACTGGGTAGAGTAGTCTTGGTTGCAGGCCTCTGGTTCTCATTACATGGAATATTTCTTGCCATTCTCTTCTGGCTTGGAGTGTTTCCATTGAGAAGTCAGCTGCTACCCTTATCGGGGTTCCCTTGTATGTTACTTCCTGTCTCTGTCTCACTGCCTTTAAGATTCTCTCATTGTCTTGGAATTTTGCCATTTTAATGATGATGTGTCTTGAAGTGGGCTTGTTAGGGTTTTTTTTTTTTTTATTGGGACTGCGTTTTTTGGATTTGTGTGACTTTTTCTCTCATCAGTTGGAAAGTTTTCCATCATTACTTTTTCAAACACGCTTTCTATCCCTTGCCCTTCTTCTTCTCCTTCTGGTATCCCTATTATATTAATATTACTACGTTTCATGTTGTCCTGCATTTCCCTTAATATCTCTTCATTCTTTCTGAGTCTCTTTTCCTGTTCCTGGTCTTTTTGGGTATTTTTTTTCTACCTTTTCTTCCAGCTCACTGATCCAGTCCTCTGCTTCATCGAGCCTGCTTTTGATTCCTTCTATTGTCTTCTTCTGTTCAGATATTGTATTCTTCATTTCCTCTTGGCCCTTTTGGATATTTTCTATTTCCTTTTTCATGTTGACATAGTTTTCAGTGAGTTTATTATAGTTTCCCTGTAGTTTTTGGTAATTTTCTGTGAGCACGTTGAGCTTTTCGAGCTTCTTGAGCTTCCCGATAACATATGCTTTGAACTCAGTGTCTGATAGTTGGCTTGCCTCAGTTTCATTTATCATTCTTTCTGGGGTTTCCTCCTTTCCTTTCATTTGGGGATTGTTTATTTATCTTCCCATTGTTTGTGAGAGTTTTCTTGTTAGCCTCTGTTTCTTAAATTGATCTGTCAAGTTCTCTGGAGCAGCAAAGTTAATTTTGTGCCACTGTCTCTGTTTTTGGGCTGACCCTTATCTGAGTTCAACTCTAGTGTCTTCACACTGCCAGTTTTAATGTCTCACCTGTGGATAAAGAAGTGAGGGGAAGGGAGAAAAAAAAGAAAAGAAAAAAAAGAAATAAGAAGAGGAGAAGACTAGGAATACTAAACGAAGGGAAGGAAGAAGGGATTAAAAAGAAATAAAGAAGAACAGATAGAAAGAAGGCTGGGGGAAAACAAACAAAAAACAAGAGAGCTAAAAAAAACAGAAAAAAAAACACAACTTCTGTTGGCTGGCTTTAAAAGTGTCTGGTCAGGCCTGCTTCCCTGGTCTTCCTGTATGTAACAGGCTGGGTAGATATCAGGTTTCCTTTTCTCCCTTCCTAAGGTGCACTGTTAGCTGCCATCCTGTCTCCAGCCCAGTTGCTAGGAATTCACAGCACCCCTTCTGGGTGGCATGGCCCTCACACTGAGTCAAGAGTTTGTGAGGACTGGGGCTCTCTTCAATGGGATTCAATGGAGCTCCTCTGCCTTTCTCCCACAGAGCTAGTCGGCCTGAGTTTACAGCTCTGTCCCCAGCCCTACAGGCATGAGCTCCATGCCCCTGTGTTCACTGTACCCTTTTGTCCCTGGATTTGGGGCTTGCAAGCCGCTGCCTGGGCACACAGTTGCATACAGTCCCCAGCCACCCCTGGTTGGCTTCGCAAGGCACGCCTGTCCCCAGAGCCCCTGGCAGCAAGCTGTTCCAAGCTCTTCTTGAGCGGGTAGCAACAGGCCTTGGGTCTCTAGGTTAGTGTAATCTCCATTTCCTCTTGCTGGGAGTGCCAGCAGCCAGGGGCCAGTCCCCAGGTGCACACCGGCCTCCGGACTGCTGGGTACAGAGCCTCTTATAATAGCCAAGAAGTGCCGATTTTGGCCACTCACACATCCCAATCTCCTTCCCAAGGATCTTGTAACAGAGCCAATCACTGCTGCCGAGACTGGCACTGCAGTCCTCCCTGTGTCCTGCTGGTCCTGCAGGACTCTTTTGTTCTGAAGCAAACTCCCTATCGTCCGATCATTCAATTTCTTGTGTGATCTTGGTAGCCAATCTTTCTACATGCTGGAATGCAACTGGGTGATCACTCTGCTCCTCAGAAAATCGGCCAGATGTCTCACCAGTGGGCAGGAGGAAGCAGACCCCACTCCCTCCTATTCTGCTGCCATTTCCCAGCAACTTTTTATATGTTCTTGTTATTCTACTCTCCTGCCTGATAACTATTTCACACCTCTTCTTCCCTTCGTATTGTCCACTGCTGGCCTTTCTGTTTCTCTAAGAAAAGAGAAGGCGTTAGAAAGTAATGGGATTTCACATTCTTCCACCATCTTTCATACAGTTTGACAGCCCCTGCCTTTCTGGGGGTACAGTTGCATAGATGACTCATTGGTGTGCCTTCCCTTCTGCAACTACTTGTATTCTGTAGGCTGAAGCCACATCACTTACATATAAAACATCACTCCTGCAGTCCTGTCTTCTCTCTGCAGACTTATTTCTTTTTTCCATTTTTGTTGAATCATTTCCATCAACATACACACAAGCTATAATTTCTTTCACAAATGAAAGGCGCTCCCACCCTGACTGGTGTGGCTCCGTTGGTTGGATGTTCTCCTGCAAAGCAAACAGTTGCTGGTTGATTTTCAGTCAGGTTTTCAGGTTTGGCCCTCAGCTGGGCACACACAAGAGGTAATCGACTGGTGCTTCTCTCCCGTATCGACTTTTCTCTCTCTTGCTCGCTCTCTCTCCCTCCCTACCTCTCTCTCTTTCTCTCCCTCTTCATCCCTTTCTAAATGGAAAAAAAAAGTCCCTGAGTGAAGATAAAAACAAAGACACTTCAAAAAGAAAAATGATATGTTATATCTTAGGTATAAATTCTGGCAATTTGTTAAATAGGTCCTAGTAACATGAAAATCAAGTTTAAGTGTCTTTAGAAGGAGTGACCAAAAAAAATAGACATTTCTGATTAAATCTCTAACCATAAAGATATTCAGCTGTTACCAGAGACCATGACTGTCCACAGCCACACTGTTACCCAAAATGAAAGAGTAGGAGAATTTCTTCTTTAAAATGCACACTTTCAGGCTTCAATTCAGATTTATAATCTTGCTTTGGATCTTCAGGAGGTATTCCCCAGGGATGCTGCATTTTAAAAACAGTCTTCCTGGTAATTAATATGTCATTGTCAGGAGACTTGTAAAGGAAGACTAATTGGAAGATTTATTTCTAAAAATATAAAATCACAGGAAACAGGTAAAATGCTTACCTTTCTCATTAGTAGGATTCTTTGTACACCATTTGAGTAGAATCTGGGCATTGCATGTTCATTCCTTCTGGAAGAAAACAGAAAGTCGTGGAGACACCCACACACACAGACACAGCGATGACCCTCACCCCAATACAAATCAGGCAGAAGGAAGAAAAAATATCAAAACCAATTACACCCATTCAACAGTTGACATTTTAATCATGGTGGTGGTTCAGCTTTCTGGAGTATCCACACTGTTCTACAGAATCCCACATACCTATAATATTCCAAATACAGCTTTTTTATTGTTATTGTTTTATCTGTATGTTTTATAGTATGTTTGAAAATTCAATATGCGAGATCTAGGGGAAGATGGCGGCGAGTTAGGAGGAACAGAGTTTACGTCCTCCTACCCACTGGTTGATTTTCTGAGGAACGAGGCAAAAACCCAGCAGTATTCCAACACATATGATGATTGATGCCCAAGATTACAGGGGAATTTGAACATTCATACGGTAAGCAGAGAGCATCGGAAGGAAAGGGTCCCCATCGGGACAAGCCCGGGGAGCGGGGTGGGGCTTTGGTCCCAGACCCGGCAGCCGCCCAGATGGGACACAAGATTCTTGGGGAGGGAGCCAGATTAGGATTTGAGAGTAGTCAGATGCTTGTTTTGTCTGGAGAGCGTAAATAGGTACAATTTTTTCAGAGAGGAAAAACAGTGGCGCTATGTGGCTTTTTGGAGAGGCCCCACTCTCAACAGTCGCGGGGTCGGGTGCGCGACCCGGGAGCGGTGCAGGACCCCGGATTGGTGCGCTACCAGGAGCGGTAGGCGACCAGGATCGGAGGCCCAGGGAACTTGGCCTGTATCACGGAGGGAGAGCACAGTCAGCCCTTGGCCCGAGGAGGCTGGCGCTTCCACCAAGGGGAATTGGAGCCTGTTTCTATCCGGGGTCCGAGGCCTTTCCCAGCCCATACCAGAAGTATCGGAAACAGCTTGCAGTCAGCGAATCTCTGGCCGAGTGCGGCCTGGGACACCGAACAAGGGAAACCGGGGACCGTGCGCACCTGGCGACCCACAGACCATTCGTACACAGTTCAAAAATACTGGGGACAGTGCACAACTGGGCCTCTTGGGCGCATAATCCAGGGACAAAGAAGTGAGCAAACATGGGAGCACAGCTCAAAAATACCAGAGAGACCGCACGACCAGGCCTTTCAGCCGGGGCTCGCTGGCGCACAGCCCAGGGGCAAAGATAAAAGAATTCACAGGAGTGCTGAGCTAACGCCTATAGCTGGGGACAAAGCACTAGCCAGTCAGACCAGGCGCACGCAGGCGCACTCAGGCGCACGCAGGAGCACGCAGCCCGGCAAGACCAAGCAGCTTTGTGGGAATAGGGCAGAAGCACCCTGTCGAGGGGAGCGGCAGCCCGGAGATACAGACCGCACAAATTCTTCACTCAGAGCGGGGGCCAAACTATCCAGAAAGGGCACGGAGAGAACCTATTAGTTAGACCAGAGGAGAAAAAATAGGCAGTGGGAGATTTGCCACTATCAGGTGCACATCAAGACAGCTTGGGACCAGAAGCACACTCAGGAACTGGGCTGGTGA
The DNA here is from genome assembly GCA_004026765.1 of Micronycteris hirsuta. Lineage (NCBI taxonomy): Eukaryota > Metazoa > Chordata > Mammalia > Chiroptera > Phyllostomidae > Micronycteris > Micronycteris hirsuta. Next base: position 39,270 of record PVJI01015485.1, read on the forward strand.
CTGGACAACAGTGAAGAGTGCACCTCAGGAAAGAAGAAAAGCAAAACTGATATCTTCCCTCCCAGATGGACGCAGCCTGGCCAGACAGCTTTAAAATCAGAAACCTGGAGGGGTTTTTTTTTTGTTGGTGTTTTGTTGTTTTTTGGGGGTTTTTTTTTTTTTTTTTTGGTTTCTTCGTTTTGTTTTTTGTTAATTCTTGTTTTGCTTTGTTTTGTTTTTGCTTTTTTTAACCTGTCTTCCTCTCTGTCCTTCACCATTTTTTAATTCCTTCTTCCTCCCTTTCCTTCAGTATTCCTAGTCCCCTCTCTTCATACCTCTCTTCTTATTTTTTTTTACTTACTTTTGTGTTTTGTTTCGTTTTGTCATTTTTTAATTTATAAAAGATAAAAAAAATTTTTTTATTCTTTTTAATTCGTCCCTCCATTCTTTCCTTCTTTATACATTATCTCGCTTTCCTCCCTCCCTCTTCTTATAGTATTCTTTCTCCCTTCCCTCACTCTTTTTTTTCCTCTTTTTTCTTTTTTTTTCTCACCTTCTTTCCCACTCACCCCCGTCTTTTCTTTACCTACAGGTGATACATTAAAACCTGGAGCTGTGAGAGGACCAGAGTCAGCTCCAGACAGGGGTCAGTCAAAAAATAGAGACAGTGAAACAAAATTAACTTTGATACTCCAGAGAACTTGACAGATTAATTTAAGAAACAGAGGCTAGCAAGAAGAGTCTCACAAACAATGGGAAGACAAAGAAACAACCCCCAAATGAAAGGAAAGGAAGAAACCCCAGAAAGAATGATAGACGAAACAGAGGCAAGCCAACTATCAGATATAGAGTTCAGAGCACTGATTATCAGGAAGCTCAAGAAGCTCGATGACCTAGCAGAGAATTTCCAGAAACTACAGGGAAACTATAATGAGCTCACTACAAACTATGTCAGCATGAAAAAGGAAATAGAAACTACCCAAAAGGGCCAAGCAGAAATGAAGAATACAATATCCGAACTGAAGTGAGAAACACAGATACAAAAAAAAATGGCAATGAATAAGTACCTATCAATAATAACCTTAAATGTAATAGCTGAATGGATAAGAAAGCACAACCCACACATATGCTGCCTGCAAGAGACCCACCTTAGGGCAAAAGACCTTCACAGATTGAAAGTGAAGGGCTGGAAACAAGTTTTCCAAGCAAATGGGCAGGAAAAAAGAGCCGGGGTAGCTATACTCATATCAGACAAAATAGGCTTCCAAAAAAGGGCCATCGAGAGAGATCCAGAAGGACACTTCATAATACTCAAGGGAAGAATCCACCAAGAAGACATAAACATTGTAAATATATATGCACCCAACACAGGAGCACCCACATACATAAAGAAAATCTTGGAGGATTTCAAGAAGGACATCGATAGCAACACAATTATAGTAGGGGACTTCAACACCCCACTGTCAAAAATGGAATGATCCTCCAAACAAAAGATCAGCAAAGACATCGTGGCATTGAACAATGCCCTGGAAGAGATGGACTTAACAGATATATACAGAGCCTTCCACCCCAAAGAAACTAAATACACATTCTTTTCAAATGCACATGGAACATTTTCAAAAATAGACCATATGATAGGACATAAAACAAGCCTCTACTAATTCAAGAAAATTGAAATAATACCAAGTATTTTCTCTGACCACAAGGGACTGAAATTAGAAACCAACCCAAAGGAAATAACCCCAAAACACTCAAAATCATGGAGACTGAACAGCATGCTATTAAACAATGAATGGGTCAAGGATGAGATTAGGGAAGAAATCAAAAGGTTCCTTGAAACAAATGAAAATGAACTGAC
>PVJI01015486.1:0-41002 GCA_004026765.1 Micronycteris hirsuta
TGAATCAGTTCCAATAGGCTAAACTGTTACCTGCCTATATGTTTATTTCCCTGATCAAAAGGTGGTGGGATTGTTAGACATTTATACTTCAAGTTTACTAAATCGCATAGTTCCAATAAGATTGTATAAAGTAACTTCTTGATCAAAGAACAAAACCCCCTCTAATAAAATAGCCCCTGAATGTCTGAAAGTAGTTAGAATAGTAGCCCCTCCTTTACTTTGAATAGAAAAATATATCAATTAGAAGTAGACGGACAAAGAAATAAGAAAAGTTAGTTAACTATTACCAACTAAAAACATAAGAACAGTTACTAGGGAGTCAGAGTCCACAGTACATAGAGAAACATTTCTAGACAGAAAAGATAGCTAAGGTAGACATCACAAAAGCCTTATAATAAATTTCCTATAACCTCTACCCAATCTAGCGTATCCTATGTACATACAGCTACTTCCAATTGTATGATTTATAGTGTTCTTGGTTAAAACAATCTTTGTTTAATATGTAACTGTATCCTTGGAAACTTCTGTACTTTCCTTAGTTGCCTTTGTATTAATTTTACTTCACCTAATCACTAATGTTAATCACTCCCAAAAATGAAAGTATAAAACCCTGCTTGTACTTGCAATAAATGGAACAGAGCCTCACGGTCCTTTGAGACGTGTTGTCGTCTGTTACCCATTTTCGCCTACGCTTTGCGCACCTCAGAGACCCCTGACCCAGCTGCGGCTGGCCCGCAGCAGAAGCGGATTTCTATTTCGGCCACAATTCAGGATGCAGTTGACTGTGGGCATACGGAGCCAGACAGCCAGGCCTTCCCGGATTTCTTCCCTTGGCAGCTCTAACCTGCCTGTTCCAGGTCACCAGACTTTCAGGTCCCTCCACCACTCTCCTGCCACTGAGGAGCAGGAGGGAGCATGGAATCCTCAGATGCAGACAGCAGCGGGCACGCGCACTGAGTCCACGGCCGCCAGGACCCACACGACATGTTCACGGTTCTGGTTCTGGTTCCAGCAAAGACGGAGTGCACGCATGCCAACCGATTCTCCCACAGAATGCGAACCTCAGCCCTGCCCCTAAACCCTGCACAGACAGCATGATGGCATGGAGCAGGGCCAGGGACCAGCAGGGGCATGCAGACCACGGGAGCACAACCCGACCTGCGGCGAGTTCACTATTTTTTGTCCTTTCTGTATCCCTTGGCCGAACTCAGCACAGGTGGAACCGCAGAAGTCAGAGAGACTATAAAATGTAAGTCACCTGGCATTTTTCACAATGCCATGGGCTTCCTGCCCAGGGCTTAAAATTGACTTCAGTCAGCGCACAAAAAGCAGAGCAGGCTGCCAGGGGGCAGAATCGATTTAAAGCTCACTGTCAAAAGGAGAAACCCACTCAAGTACAAAAACACTTTAAAAGAGTTCTGATCAGAGAAGGATACAAGGAGGACACTTAGCGTGCCCGTGGGACCGGAAGCGGTGGCCGTGGGAGGACAACTGCTCACAAGGAGGAGAGTGGAAAGGGAGGGAGGAACCCTGTGAGTGCACAGCCAAGGAGGAAAGGAGCAAAGGGAAACTTAAGGTCCTTCCAAATGAAGGAAAATTTTTAAATGCACAATCTATCTTTCCATTGTTGTCTAAAAATGCCATGCAGTGTTAAAACAAAAGCAAAGCTTTACCACAATGGCAAAGTCGTAATGTGCTGCTGCATGAGCAACCTTGTAAAACGTTTTATGTTCTAATAAAATCAAAATAACTCAACCAAAAACTGGGAGAAGAGGAAGAAAACGAAGTCAAATTACCTCACTGATTACCGCATTAATAGGAAAATCAGATAGTTAAAGGTTCAATAAGAAAATGGGCCCTGGCTGGTGTAGCTTAGTGGATTGAGCTCAGGCTGTGAACCAAAGGGTTGCAGGTTCGATTCCCAGTCAGGGCACATGCCTGGGCTGCGGGCCAGGTCCCCAGTGGGGGCCACATGAGAGGCAACCACACATTGATGTTTCTCTCTTTCTTTCTCCCTCCCTTCCCCTCTCTCTAAAAATAAATAAATAAAATCTTTAAAAAAAAAAAGAAAGAAAACGGGACAAAAGGCATATAAAGGTCTATTGCAGGGGCAGCGGTGGCAGTGGAAGAAGGTATAAGGGGAATAAATGGTAATGGAAAAATACAATAAAAAGTTGCATTAAAAACATTTTTTTAAAAAGATCTAAGTACAAAGGTAGCCATAATAACAAAAACCAAACATTGTAAAAAGTTTTAAATGAGAGCAATGAAAACACATTGGACAAATGTTATATAAACAACACGGCAGTGATGAGACCAAACACATCAATCACATCAACAAATGTGAATAAATTTAACTCATTAAAAGTGATTTTTAACATGGCTCACAAAGCAAGATCAAATGCACTAAATACAAGACACCTAAAACAAAATTATTCAGAAAGGCTAAAGGGAAATGGATGGAAAGGGACAACAGGCAAACAGAAACAATAAAGGTAGGGCTTCTATTTCACAATAACGAACAAAGTGGAATGCAAGCCAAAATGCATTAAACATGATAAAGAGCACTTTTTAAATTGTGAAAGCCATAGTTACAATAAGCTTACAACAGTTTTGAATATCTATGTACCAAATTACACAGCAGTCACCTCTTTAAAGCAAAAACTAGAAGATGCCAAGAAACATAAAAACATTAATAAGAAAAAATACCACTATCAGTAAAAAAACACACAAAGTGGACCAAAAATAAGTAATGATGCAGAAAGCCTAAATAATGTGATCAGTAAGTGAATCTGATGGGTATCTGTTGAAACTTACATCTTCATAATAAGGAACAAACTTTCTTTTCAAACACAAATGAAAGAATCATATATTATTAGATTATCAAGTATCAGTAAGTTCCATAAAGTGACATAAACAACACTCTGCAGTAAAACTAGAAATGTCTCAAATATCAAATGACAAACAACTACCCCCAGGAGGAAAAATAAACTATTATAACAACTCTTCAGTGAATGAGAAAATGGAAAATTAAATTTAATTTCTAAATGCTGATAATTGACTACTACAAATTATAATCTATAAAATAAATTTAAAGCAGTGATCAAAGGAATATAGTCTTAAATAATTTTTTTCAATAAAAATAAAAGTTAAATGAAGAAACTAAATTCTCACATCAAAAAGCTAAGAAAAAGTAAATCAAAACAAATAAGGAAGAAAATCAACATAAAAGTAGAAACCAATGAACTAAATAGAAAGATAATGAACCTAATTATAAATCAAAATCCTACTTATTTTGATAAACCTAAATAAATAAAGTACTAGCTAACATCACCACAGGGGGTAGGGGGAAAATGGAGAAACCACACATTTACAAAATAAGAAAGGATGAGGAATAAATAACCACCAAAACAGAAAAGGAACAAACAAACCCATATATACAAGAGACCACTCTGTAGACTTCTACACAAATAAATGTGATAACCAGTGAAATAAGACTGTTTCCTTAGGAAACACAATTTACCCAAATCAACCCCATTAGAGCCAGGAAGTTTTAAAACGGCAATATGCACAGAATAAACAGAAAAAGTTGCTAAGGAACTATCCCACAAAAAACACCAGACCTAGACTGTTTCATGAGAGAATTTGAACACACTTACAAAGATGATTCATAACTGTTTTCTAGAGCACTACAAATAAAGAAAAACTTCTAATTCTTTCGTAAAAAAAGTTTAACACTGATAACTACATTGGATGAAGAGAGTATCAAAATCTTACAGCCCAGTATCAATGTGAAAATTACTAACAAAGTCCAACACCACATTCTTACACAAACTGAGGCATATTTTTTGGTACTTTTGATATTGTTACATATAATATACATTATTACACAAAATGTAGCATACTCTTTTACACTATTGCTTTTTAAAATTTACCATTTGTCCTAGAAATCACTCCACATCAATTTGTAAAGATTTGCTTCACTCTCTTCCACAGCTGCATAATATCCCATTATGTGTGGGTATATCAAGTTTATTCAACCATTTTCTTGCATTTTTTTTTCCTTTTCTTTTTCAACCACTTTCTTATAAATGGGCATTTTGGTTGTTTTAAAAATTTTCAAATTACAAACATTGCTATGATGACTAACTTTATGCATGTGTATTAGCATATCGTTGCAGGTGAATCTTCAGAGTCAATTTCTAGAAAAGGGAATGCTGAGTCAGATGTTAAGTGCATTTCTATGTGTACAGAGAGAAATAAGTAAACAGTCATAAAGCAAGCATAGTGAAGTGTTAACATTTAGGAACTATGGGCAAAGGGTGTGTGGGCATTCTTTGCACTATTTTACGTTTTATGTAAGTCTCAAGTTATTTTAAAATGAAAAGTTACTTTATTTTTTTTTTAAACATGGCAGCAAGAGCTGGCATACTGTGCTAGTTAAAGTAAATGGTCAAGCTCTGAAATCAGATTTCAGTTCGAGTTCCCCATATGCTCTTTTGAAGCTGTGAGAACTTGGGTAGTGACTTAAGGTCCTTTGGCTTCGATTTCCCCTTTGAACCAGTAGGTGAGCTACCATTACAGGCCTCGTGGAGCTGCTGCAAGAACTGAGACAGTGTCAGCGAAGGACTCTGCTCAATGCCTGGGTCTCAGCGGGTGCTCAGCGAGTGTCAGGTTCTATTTGCTCAATCCATCTCCACGTGCACAAAACCCCTCATATTCAGAGCCCACCCTCTGTGCCTGTGTCTTGCACAAAGTCTTGCTCAAAATCCATATAAAATAATTAATAACAAAATAACTCGGCAAGTTAATGATTAATATGAAGATTGTGCAAAAACCACAAAAGCAGTTGTGGAGAAATGTTAGGAGGAAAAGAAGGAACCCAGAATCGTGACTCTCTACAATGATGTGCAGGCATCTAGACAAGTAGCTAACACAAGACGGTGGGTTTACCGGAGGTTTGCCTTTGAAAACATGTATTACTGTTAAGGCCAAAAGGAGAATAGAGTAGAAATGAAAGATACTGAGCCTGAAAATAACCTGGTAAATGAACCACAGTATTTCCTAAAGTTATCAGCCCAGGGTATTATATTTGCCCTAAGTAGCCAACGACTGTGGGGCACAAAGAAGAAAAAGAATTGTAAAGTAAATAAGGAAACAATTTTCTTATGCATATCTAAGCCTTTTAGATATCAACTCCTGGCAAATTTACAGTCTAGTTGTCAAAACTCTAAGTAGACCATAACACTTCCCTAGTTCAAAATATAACTGTCTCCTATCACTAAGAATAAACACACAACTTTCACAGTTCTACGTAACATGGCACCTCCACCTCTCCAGCCCTGCAGGCCATCTCGGAACCTCTGCACTTCTTCCTTCGGCCTAGAATGTTCTTCCCCCAGGTAGGTAGCTTGTTCCTTTAGCTGATTCAAGTGTCTGCCTAAAAATTACTTCCTCAAAAAGAGGTACATGGGGTCTTTATCTGACATAGCATGTCCCCTTACCCCACTTTATGTCTCTGCAGAGCACGTGTTACCCAACTTTGTGCTATACGTTTTACGTTTGTTCATTGGTTTCTCTGCTACTAGAATATAACTTCCATTTGGGTTAGGAACTAGCTTTTTGTTCCAAAAGAATACACTAGTTTAATGAATGAAAAATATGAATGAATAAATGCCAGACCAGAAAAAAAAAAGGTCCATCAACATCCTTGGAGCCCCAGCTGCAATGCAACTGCCTAGGCTAGTAGCCCGGGCTGGCCCACCTGGCAAACCTACATGTATCCTTCCGTCTTAGATTCAGGGAACCCTCCTCCAGGAAGATACTGGCTCTCTCTTCCCTGGCTAGGTCAGAGGCAGGCAATAAAAGTCCAAGCACACAGGCTGAGTAGAGAACTTCAAAGCTCAAGGTAATCCTCACAGTTAAAGGCTATATGGGGGCAAGCAAACAAAGCCTGTAAAGCATTATCTAAAAAACAGATGCTTCTTACCCTAGGTTAGGGATTGTCTTACTTATTTTTCATTCATTACATGGATTGCCTCATTTGATCTTCCCAAGACCTCTGTGCAGTTGGTGTTAATACCAATGTTTGCACCTTACCGATTAAAAGCCTGATACTTAGAGCAGTTAAAATGTTACCCAACATATCTCAGCTAGTAGAGCCAGGATTTAAAGTGCTATCTTCTGACTCCTGAGCCTGCCTAAACCTTGGGCATACTGCCTTTTGGGGGGCTGCAAATCAATCAAGAAGCAATTACTACAAGCCTATTGTGAATAAGCATGTTGGAATGGAATGTAAAGTACACTTAAACTGGCAGAATAGGACTCAGCTTTATCACTCTGCTATCTCAAAAGCTAAAAGAGGATCATTCCCCTTTTCCATGGATCTTCTATTCCCACCTGTCCTCTACCTCCAAAACCCACCACTTTCATATAGAAACACAGCCTGGTGTGCCCATCGCCATAACAACAGAGACCCAAGGCTGTCTTCCTTTTGGTTCCTAAAGGTCTCTCTCTAGTCCATAACTATCTATTCACAACACACAATTCTCCCCTCTCCTAGAGAAAAAAAACCATCAATAATATTGAAACTTGTAATTTTTGTGAAATTTATAATTTTTCTGAAGCTGAACATCTAAATATGGGTCCCATTTTCTCCCCACTCCAGTCAGCATCTTTCAGCCACCTCTTACCTTTTCCCACCTCTGCTTGCATTCTGTTTCTCCTGCAAGAAGTACCCGCCACTGGTAGCCGCGGTTCCTTCCCATTTCAAGACAAAATTATCAATAATCCTTCTGGATAATAACTAACTTCATAATAAAGCCCCAAGTCCTCTTTTGCTAATTGTTTTTTGTATTATGTCAACTTCTAAGGTCAAGGATCCATTCTTCTACCACTGTTAAGTGCATATAACAAAGTTACATATAATGCAGTTTCCAAAAATGGCTATGGAGTGATTAAACCAACCGGATTCTCGTGCATCTAGATTCGAATGCAACATAACTAATCTCTGCATTAAGGAGGGGGGTGGGGGGCTCCATTCAAGGCCCTCGGGTTTCTTCCCCAAGACGAAAGGCGCAGGTCACTTAGAAAACTGCCCGGCAGTGTTCACTGTTACCATCCGCAGGAAGCACCGCGCTGAGCTTCTCTTTTTTCAACTTTTCATTGACCGCCTTTCAGTCCGGGGTCGGAGGTCCCGGAGCCGCGGGGACGCGCAGAACAGGGCGGCTCCCAGTGTCTAGGCCGCGGGGTTCCAGTCCGCCGCGGCCCGACCCGACCCTGCAGGCCCAGCCGCCCAGGCCCGCGGCCCGCTCGCCCCGCGGCCACCGCGCCGCCCCTCGGCCGCCGCACTTCCGGTTATTCGCGGACACTCGGTTCGGGTTTCCCGGCGGCCGCAGGCTCCGCAGCCGTGGACCGAACGGCCCACCCTCGGGCAAGAAGGGAAAGCAAACCTGGGGCCGACGAGAGCCAAGAGCAGCTCCCTCTGCGCGCCGGGCCGGGTAGCTGGGGCCGGACCGTCCGGGGCGCTCCACGCTGACCAGGCCGGCTACGCCAGCCTTTTCAGCCCGGCCGGAGGCGGCGGCGCAGCCCCGCCCCGAGGGTCACGTGGCCGCCCGCCCGCGGCGACAGCGCGCCCCGCCCACGCCTCTGCGCCAATGGGGCCGCACCTCGGGAAGGGGCGGGGCCCGGGCGCGTGCGCGCGGGGGCCCTGGGCAGTGGTGGACGGACCGCTCCCTGTGCCGTGGCTTTGCCCGAGCTGCGGAGGGCCCGGATGTAGAAGTTCGCGGTTTGTGTTGCAGTTTCCGAATCCTGCTTTTTCTTCAAGGCTGCGAGACCGGGACTGGACGCAGGAGTGGAGCCGCACGGATGGATGCCACCAACCCTGAGAAAAACACCCGAAGGACCAGGAAGAAATGGAGGATCCCAAAATGTTAGATAGGAGTAGGGTCTCAACATCCTGCCGTGCTTACTAAATGCTGTTCTTGCTAAATATTAAAACGCACACCAGTATTTTGTGGGCGCAACTGTAACCGGATGAACTTGACTGGAACACAGCCAGGTAAGTGTAGCTGACTGCGAAGAAGAAATGAACGTGCAATGAACCAGAGTGTGCATGAGCCCTGGCCGAGCCTCCCTGCTGGGAGACGGAGCTGGGGAGTGAATCCCTGGCCCTTTTCCTGCTTCCAAGTCAATAAAACCCCCTTGTGACAGCCACGTCTCCTCTTTGAGTCCAGCACCCCGAGCTGCGCGCCCCCTGAGTGGGTATCGAACATCAGACGGGGGCTCCTCTGTGGGGTTCGGTCGGTCAGCAGCTCGTCTGGGGCTCGCTCCGGGGTCCCGACCTGACAGGACCTGACTCGCCCTGGGCGTGCCCCCCAGCGCTGGCCGCGGCTGTGCCGTACCGACCGACCCCAGCAGTGAAGTCCGGTGGCCACCACAACCTCTCTGTTCAGACCGTTCAAGAGGAGGTGGGTGAGTTGGCCCCAGCAGTCTCAGTAATTGGTGTTTCTATTCCCGTTTGGGGCATAGGGTTGTCAGAAGGATAGTTTCATTTTTAGAGCGCACTTAGGTTCTGGGACTTTACAGGGGGGAAAAAACCCCACAAAGCAAATCCTTTATCAGGATGCCGACTGAAGGTATTTCTGAAGGGGATTTTCAGGGGGGTTGAAGGTAGAAAGGCCTGAGACAGCCCACGGCCCTGCCTGGATCAGGATTTCTGGAGGTCACCCTGGGGTCCTGTTCCTGGCCTTCTTGCAGAGCCAGGAGCTTCGTGTTCGAAGACCTCTTAGGGGAACAAGAACAGAATTCACTAATGCATGGCATACCAAACCCATAAGGTTTAGCTCAGTCAAAGCAGCAGGTTTTTAATTTAAAACTCTTCAATTAGACTGTAAACTGGTTGCTAGTCAACGCCAGGTTGTCTGAGACGTTGGAAATACCGCTTAAGAAAAATGGAAAATCAACCTTCAGTTCTGAATTTCAGTCCCATCCTGAAACACTGGATACTTTTTGAACATGACCCTTTAACAAAGAAACAAGAAGTTTTCTTTTGCAATGTCACATGGCCCCAATGTGTTTTAGGGAACCAGCAACATTGGCCAGGAGACGGCTCTTACAGTATTACAATTGGAGCTATTTTGGAAAAAGGAAAAATGGAATGAAATCTCATACCTTCAGAATTGTATGGCGTTATATCAAAATCTCAGCTTACAAAAGAGATGTGCGTTAAAGAGGACCCAAGGATTAGAAACTGAACCCCCAGCTCCAACATAGCCAGTTCTGGAGGGCCCCTGAGAAGACCTTGATTTCTCGCCTCTAGGTGCTCCCCACAGGGGACCTTGTCTCCCTCCTGGAGAGGTCTGTTTCTTCTGAGTTCCCTTTGCCTCCCGCTCCCAGTTCTCAGCCTCCTGATTCCTTTGGTCTCTCTAATCGGTGAGGGATGCCTTCGAAATTTCCCCAGAACAGGGAACAAATACTCCCGTCCTATAGCCCCGCTCCCTGAGTCCGCTAACCATCAAGGTACTAGTCTTCACCCAGAGGCCACACTGGGCTCTGAGTGGGTAAGGAGAAATGGCTACTGTCTGTGTTCCTGCCTCGACATCAGATCTGTATAATGGGGAGGGAAATACTGAGGGACTTCAGGCTGATCTGGAGGGGTTTATTAGCTTGATTAGTGGTATATTCATCACCCATAATTCCACTTTGGGAGATATGTAATCCCTCCTTACCATCCAGCCCACTGCTTAAGATAAAAATCTTTACCGTTAAAAGCCAAGGAAGATGCTGATGAAAACGTGCCCCTCGGCCTGATCATTAGATGTGGTGGCTGGCAGATGAGTCAGTTCCCAGTACTTACCCTCAGCCATTGGCCCCAATGACTGGACAGGGCTGCCTTGGTATTATGGGAGCCTACTGCTGAAGGGTATGATCTGTCACCCCACTTGAAACATTCCACAAGAAGTTAATGAGAGCCCTTTGACCTTAGAAAGATTGAATGGATGCTTAAGACAGTACACTATAGTAGGCCCTGAGGACACGGGAAGTGACACTATCCTGAACACCTGCTTCATACCCCCAAGTGCTCCAGACATCTGTAGGAAGTTGCAAAAGATAGTGGTGGGTCCTACCACTCCCACCTCCTAATAGCCAGAGGTGACCTTTAGGGTTTTTACCAACAGGGATGTGGCAGAAGAAAGGGAGGAAGAAGAAAAGATGAGAAAGCAAACAGCTTTTCTGGCCATCTCCCTCCAGGCTTCGGGTAGTCTGGGGAGGAGAAGAGAAAGACCATCTTGGGAAGTAACCCTGGTCCCCACCTTGGGACCAATCAAAGTCGTCCAGCAAATCTGGAGTCTAACCAATGTGAGTTTGGGAAACAAGGGGGACACTGGAAGAGAGAGGACCCGGGGCACTCTGAGAAAGAAGGAAAGGGAAGCTCCGGATTCTTTGCAGTTACCCCAGGTGGGAGGTGAGGACTGGTGAGGCCAGGGCACTGCCCTCTTGCCTCCAATAGATAACATTTCAATGTCCTGTGAGGAGCTTCAGCTTACTCTGAATACAGAAGGGGAGGAAATTGAATTTCTGTTAGATGCTGGAGCCACTTACGCTGTTTTTACTACCTGGAAGGGCCCCTTTTCCGAGACAGAATGTGATATTAAAGGGGTGTCAGGGAAGCCAGGATTAAAACAGCTGTCACACTCTGTCCTCTGTGTACCTGAGTGTCCTGTTCCCCTCTTAGGAAGGTGCCTACTAAGTCAATTGGGGGCTGCCATCTATTTAGATTAAAAAAAAAAAAGTTGAAGTACTGACTCCCAAGGATAAAAAAATGGAGTTCATGGCTTTACTTCACCCAAAGATCAGGGATCTATACCCCCAGAGTCTCAGTCAGGTTAATCCAGCTGTTTGGGCACAAGAAAAAGTCGGAAGGCTAAAATATGCCCTATCTGTTAAAATAGTACCACTCCCAGAAATGTTTGCCTTTGAATGGGAAGATTCTGACATCCATCAAAAGTCCCAGTATTGCTGAACTGTGTTACAAAACAGCTTTAAAAACTCCCCAACCCTCTTCGGGGACCTCCAACTTGAAAATGAAGCTGTTGTACAATATGTAGGTGCCATTCTAATTGCCAGTCCTGGTAAAGAACTTCAGACAGGAATACCAGCAGAAAAGGGATGCAAAGTATCCCAGAAAAGGGCCCAGATATCCAAACCGGAAGTGCCTGGGTTTTCTTATTTCGCTAGGACAAAGAAACCTACATCAAAGAGATAGGAATACCCAGTTTAGCTCCACCACAGAACCAGAGGCAATTGAGAGGTTTCCTCTGAATGACAGGATTCATGATCTGAATCACTAATTTTGGTCTTACAGCCAAGTCCCTGTATGATACATTAAAAGGAGACCAGAATAAGTCTGCAGTGGGACAAAGGGTGCCAGAATGCTTCTGAGAAACCAAAGATCAAGGGGAAGGGAAGCTCCTACCCTGAGTTTACCTGATTTGGAGAGAAGCCTTTTGAATTGCATTGTATGTGCCTGAGACTCCAGGAATTGCCCTAGGGGGTTAGTTCATCTGTGGGGTCTAAATCAGGCAATTGTCTTTTTTTCTTAATAGACACAGACACTGCCTGAGGGCAGTGGTTGCAACTTGCATGTTAACTACAGAAGCAGGAAAGGTTAACAATGGAACAGCCTCTAACAATACAGACCTCTCATCAGGTAGTGAGGTCCCTGAAAGCAAAGGAGATAATTGGCTAACAGGAGAATGATTCAATACCTGGCCATGTTCTTGGACAATCTGAGCATCACTATAAAAGTTGGCACGCCCTCAATCCTGCTGCTCTATTTCCAGCCTCCTTCAAAGCCCCAGATCATAACTGCTGAAATAATTGTGCTCTAGTAAGAACAACCTAAGGGTAAGCCTTTAGCCAACTCAGAAGAAATATGGCTCACCAATGGGAGCAGTTTAATAGGCAGGGGAGTTGGGAGGGCAAGGTATGCAGGGGTATCCTTGTTCAACACCATTGAAGCAGGAGCCTCCCCCTGGGACTTCTGCTGAAAAAGCTGAACTCACAGCATTGGCCAGAGCCCAGGAACTAGGAGAAAACGAAATTGTAGCTATATTTCTTTAAAATACAAGATAGAGCTTCTTGCATATAGCACTCTCAAGTGAGACCAGCTACACCACTGAGTAAGGAAAAGGGACCAGATCCACAGGGCTCTGGTGAAGCCCCATCGGTCCTCAAGCTGCTTTTCAAAGGATAAGTGATGTCCCATAAGTCTGCTCTTACCTCTCACGGTTTTTTATATCCTGTCTCTTTACGCATTCTTTTTCTCAGGAATCCCAGAACCTAGGGTACCCCGAGACTTTGGTAAGTCAGGTAGCCAGAGAATTTCACTGTAGCTCAAAGACATACTCTGTCCATGTTCAGTGGGAAGCATTTACAGAAGTATGACCCGGTCCCCATTCCCTCAGGAATGAGGAGTGGAAAACCTCAGGGGTGGGGGGACTGTTAGACAGGACAAGGGTCTAAATGTTTGGGCAGTTCTTACTAAATGCCATTCTTGTTAATGTTAAAATGTACAACCGTATTTTACAGATACAACTGTAACCAGATGAGCTTGACTGGAACCCAACCAAGGTTAGCCAACTGCAAAGAAGAAATCAACAGGCAATTGACCAAATGGTGTATATAAGCCATGACTAAGCCTCACTTTGAGGAGGCAGAGCTTTAGATATGAATCCGGTTTCCTTTACCTGCTGCAAGTAAATAAAACTATGTAATGACAACCACATCTCGTTCTTGAATAGAGCGCCCCGAGCTGCGATCCCCATGCATTCAGTAACGAAAGCACAGCAGAAGTGCTCAGTCACTGAAGGTGTGTCCAGCGAGAGGGATAACAGGCTATAGGAGGGCTAGTGGTGGCCTTGTGTGGAGACCTTGGGCGGAGACCACTGCAGCAGAGGATGGGGCTGCTCCCCTTTCAGGAGGTTTCCCAGTCTTCTGTGGTGATGTTTCTAGGCTGGAGTCAACTATGTTTGAGTGGCAGCAGAAATGAGATTTCCTTCAGAGTGAAACATATACATGTACTTTCCATGCTCAGTTGTTACATGAAACAACGTTTTTAGAGTCCCCAGGCATCAAAGGGAAAGGATGAGAACTAACAACACAGAGGTCAAAAGCCCGGGCCAGGTGACCAAGGATTTGGATTGTGAGCAAAACACTGACTCTTACGCCCTGGCTGGTGTAGCTCAGTGGATTGAGCGCGGGCTGGGAACCAAGCGGTCCCAGTTCGATTCCCAGTCAGGGCACATGCCTGGGTTGCGGACCAGGTCCCCGTGAGGGCCATGTGAGAGGCAACCATACATTGCTGTTTCTCTCCCTCTCTTTCTCCCTCCCTTCCCCTCTCTCTAAAAATAAATAAAAATAAAATCTTAAAATGAGAAAAAAAAAAAAAACACTGACTCTTCTATAGCCTCATTCCAACGTTAACTAATCACAGGCTCTACCACTGGAATTCTTCACCAGAGGAGAGGCAGCTTAGTTTCATGTTTGTTTTCAGTGAAAACTTCTAAGTAAAGCTAAAATACTCTATCTAGGGTCTTCTTAATGTCTGAGATAATAGATTTTAGTAACTTAACTTTTGAGTGTGCGGTATGTTCCAGGCACTGTTCTGGAACAGAACACTATTCTGGAACAGAACAGAATTACTATTCATGCATTATCTCATTAACTTGTAACAGGCATTCTATGAAATGTGTATTATTGTTTTTGTCTTAGCAGAAACTGGTGCACAGAGAGACTCATAACTTGTCCAAGGTCCCGTATTTAGTCACAGGAAGCAAAAATAGGAACAGTCTGATATCAGAGCCTGTGCTTGCAAGCACTACATTTGTAGGCTACCTCAATTATGCTTTTGTGTTGCTGTCTAGCATCCTTTTATTTCAGCTTGAGGGACTCCCTTTAGCATGTTTTGTAAGACAGTATAATGAACTCTCTTGGCTTTTGTTTATCTGACAAAGTCTGTATTTTTCTTTGATATGTGAAGAACCATTTTTCCAGATCTAATATCCTCAGTTGGCTACTTCTTCTTGCAGCACTTTGAATGTATCATCTCACTCCCTCTAGCCTGTAATGTTTCTGCTGAGAAATCCACTGATAATCTTATGAAACCTCCCTCATCATCATGAGTCACTTTTCTCTTGTTGCTTTCAAAGTTCTCTCTTGTCTTTGACTTTTGAAAATTTAATTATAATGAGTCTTGATGTGGGTTGGGTTCATCCTAATTGAAGTCCTTTGAATATCCACTTTCTTCCTAAGTTTTGGTAAGCTAAATTTTATCAGATAAGATCTCTGCCCCTTCCTCTCCATTTTCTCCTTCTGAGACTCCTATAATGTGTATTTTATTCTGTTCATGCTGTCTCAAGTCCCTTATGCTTTTTTTTATTTTTGTTTCTCTAACTCGATAATTTCAAATGTCTTCACATTCACTAGTTGTCTGCGTTCTCTTAGAGCTCATTGAGCTATTTAAAGATGATTATTTTGAATTACAACTATTTCTTTATAGTAGGTTTCTGGATATTCATTTTTTTTCCTTTCATTTGGGTCAGATTTCCACGTTTCTTCATATGCCTTAATTTTTGCTGAAATTTGGGCATTCGAAAAAATTGCTTCTTCCAGTCTAACTTTGACCTTCACCAGTCAGCCTGGCTGTAGGTTCCGAATACCTCTCAGAGGTGTGTCTTCTCTGAACTTGTTCATGTATAATAACTTCCCAGAGAGGTTGTCAGGTACCCCCCTACCACAACCCCCAACAACAAAATCTCGTGATCTCTTGCTCCCTCTGGTGTTTATCGCTGTTGCTGCAGGTTCCGTGGTGCTGCCGAGCTCTTTATTCTAGTGGGCCCCCGGCTAGAAAGTATGCGGGCTCCCCGTCAGCTCCGCTTGTCAGGGGAGACAGAACCCAGTTCCCTGGGCAGCGTCCCGTCCCCCTCCAACCCCCTCCCTGCCCCAATGGCTTATCCATTTCAATGTGACTGTTCTTGGCTTTGCCCTTGCCTGGGATACTGCGACTTCACTGGTTTCTGGAGTCCTCATAAAGGATTTGCGGGCCCGATATTGATGCTAAATATGGGTCTCTGTCAGGGAACAAGGTCTGTGGCTTCCCATTCGGCCCCCTTGCTGACGTCACTCCGCGCTAGCACAGCAGGGGAGAGGCTGATGGGGAGGGTTTGCGGGGCAACTTGGTTCTTCTCATCTGTCAACGAAGCTGTTTGTTCATTAAAAAACAGACTATTCCTCTGAAAACTGAACGTGCTACCGCCACGCTCCCCACTCCCTTCACTGCCTAATGACTACCCACGGTAGATACCTCCTCGTTTAGCTTATGCGTTTTCTCCTTTGCTTCCAAATGGAATGAGTTCCAGGGAGGAGGGACATTTTTGCATTTTATTCAGGCTGTAATCACTGCACCCAGAACAACTCCTTAACGAGGTGTATGCTCCAGCAATATTTGTTGGATGATGAAAGAATGAATGATTTTACCCTTGGTCCACCCGTTCAGTGCGGTTGGGCGACCTTCAGAGCGCGAAGTCGAAAGTGCAATTTCCTGCTTCTTCCACCAGAGGGAGAGCAAGAGCCCAAACAGGTGCAGCTGATGGTTTCTGGTGTATTGCGTTTCTTCCCCAACCATTTGAACCAAAGCCCTGGGAAGCCCAAGAAAGTTCAAAAGTGATTCCCCCGTGCAGGGGATATGGAGGCAGTTCTGAACGGTTACTGAACATTTGCCGGTTTTCCTTTGCGTCGCGTACGGGCGGGCCGTGACCAAAAACGTGCCCTCTCTGAGGCTCGAACTCAGGACCTTCAGATTATGAGACTGACGCGCTGCCTACTGCGCTAAGAGGGCACCTTGCTGGTGTTTTTTACATAGCTAGTAAAATAGTAAAATTACGTTCCAAGAGCCGTCGTGTCACCAGCTTCCAGGCGGAACAGAGTGCAATAGAAGCTATTCGAAAAATCACTCCGCGGGAGCGGGTGCTGCGTCCAAAGGACTCCCCCGAGGCACCGCGGAGTCCACGCCTTTCCATTTCTCCCGACGATAAGACCCTCTGGGCTCTGGGACCAGGGACAACTGTGCTATTTTCTGTTGCTCTTGTGTTCCAATGATGTGGTTTTTCCTGCCTAGATAGATCTCAGTCGACCTTTCGCCTCCCGTAGTCTCCTTTGTTGAAAAAAAATGTAGAAGGTGCCCAGTTAATATCAGTTCACTGACGGACTGAGTAAATGAATAAATGGGCAAATAAATAGTCCTAAAAATTGTCTCCGGTCCGCATTTCTCTGTCTAACTCTTTATCTTGTATAATAACCTTTAATCTCATATATAACAATATACTGAGCTTCTTATAGTCACCACATTTATTTTTAATACATTCTGACAATCTCTGACTTTTAATTGATGTGTTTAGATTATGTACACTTAATGTTATTATTGAAACGTTTGCATATAGATTTACTAATTAATAACTTATCAATGGTTTGTTTGCTTTTTATTCTTAATAAGCACTATCCACTTCCTATCTTCCTGGGCTTATTTCAACATTGTTCATAGGTGGTTCACAGTATACTTAGAATCAATAAATTATTGTTCAAGTTGAATATAAAAGCCTCCCCACTATTTAATCCCTTTACTATAACCCCCTTATGATATGTATATAATAGGTACAATGAAAACTCCATCAGAAAATGTTATGATTTTCACTTTCAATCATCAAACATACTTTAAAGAACTCCAAAAAGGAAGAATGGTCTATCATATTTACCCAGATATTTCCTTTCTCAGCTGTTGTTTCTCCATTCACAATCTTCTAAGTTACCTTCTGGTTCATTTTCCTTGTCTCACCAGGATTCTAACTCTTTTCTTGTCCTGCTGCTACTGCTATCAATGGATGCTCTCAGTTTCCCTTCAAATGAGAAAGTATTTCTTTCATCTTTATGTCTGAAGGATATTTTTTTTGCTATTCTTAGCATTCTGGGCTAACAGGTCTTTTCTTTGAGCATTTAATGAATGCCATGTCATTTTTGAAGACCCTAATGGTTTCTGATGAAAAATCCACAGTGATTCAGATGGCAATTTTTCATTTTTCTCTTGCTGCTTTCAAGGATTTTTTCCCTTTTGTTTCCAATAGTTTAACTGTGGTATGTCTGGGTGTGGGTTTATTTGTGTTTATCCTACCTGAGATTCGCTGAACTTCTTGAATCTGGTTTATGTCTTTTGCCAAATTTGGGAAGTTTTCAGCCATTGATAACTAAGTGCACCCCCTCCCACCCGCCGCTTCAAGGTCCTCTTTCTCTTCTCCAATGCTGTGAATACAAGATCTTTGTTATTTTCCTATTTGTCCCTGGAGCCCTGTCCCTCTTTTACAGTACACTTTTCTCTCCATCATTTAGATTCGGTAGTTACCAGGATTCTCTCTCCATATTCACCTACTTCTTCTGTCATCTCCTTCAGCTACTGAGACAATCCAGTGAGGTGTTATTGTTTATAATTTTGGTAATACATTCAGTTCCAAAGTTTCGATTTGGATTGATGTCTTCCCATTATTTGCTAAGACTTTCTAACATTCCATTCATTTCAAAGAGTTCTTGCCCCTAATTCTAGGAGCATTTGATCATTATTGCTTGAAAGTATTTATCAGATGATTCCAACAGCTGGGTCATCTCAGTATCAGTGTCTGTTAAATTCTCTCTCTCTCTCTCTCTCTCTCTTTTCTGAGTGAATTAAGATTTTCTTTGTCCTTCATGTGCTGAATAATTTTGGATCATAATCTAGCCATTTTTCTATTATAAGATTTTGTGTCTTGTTCAAATATTGTGGAGAATTTTCCAGTTCTGTTTTTGCTGGCACTTAGCCTTGTGTTCAAGTTCCAAGTTCCAACCAACATTTTGTGCAGTGGTTTCAAAGTCCATTCCATGTTCAAAGCCTGTTTGAATGGATAGTGTCTGGAGATCTCTGGAGTGCGTGTAACCCAGTGTCCAGTGTGGACTTGGGCAGGGGACAGCGCTTGCTCCATTTCTCAGTCTGACATTTAGGGTCCGAGGCCCTTATTCACAGCTGGCAGGGCATCCAGGAGTTTATCAATAACTTCACGTGTTGCTTCCCCACTGTTTGTCTCTGGCCGCCTGGAAGAAGGCAGTGGGTGATTTCTCCCGGATTCTGGAAGGAAAAGGGCAGTACCTGTTTCCATTCAGTCTCTAAACCAAGGATGTCTTGCGTGTTGGGCGACGGTGACGACTGCTGCACCACAAAACCCAGTCTGCATCTTACGTCTGAATACGTTCTCCGTTCTTGCTAAGGTGTGCCATGTAGAGGTTACGTATCCACACCGCGCGGGAGAAGAGCAAACTACAAATACTACAGGCAAGAGCCATATGGAGTAAGAGGCGGGACCATATTAGAATGAAGGATAAAACAGGAACACTTCGTGTACAGAAGAGAAGTGAACACAGGGGGAAAGGAACAGGCATGGATGTAGCGATTCCTGTGTTGAGAAATATCCCTGTTCAATTGGAGTGGGGTGTTTGTGAGTGTGCACGTGTGAGTGTAGTAACTTGGAGGGCATAGTGATTGACGAGCCTGGACAACACATGCAGATATACTGGGCAGAGCGTTGTAGGGGCTGAAGAACCTTTGGTAACACTCCAGGCAGATGGCTTATGTAACCAAAGTAACATTTTAGGAAAACTTTTAAATTCTGAGTGTCGAAGAGGTTAGAAAAGGGGGAAACTAGGATTGGAGAGAAAGGAAAAGAATTATAAAGGTATTATGGGTTCGGGTTTATCCTGTTGGCTCCTGAGATGAGCGGTAGTATCAGCCTTTCTGCATCTCCAGTGCCCGGTACACTGCATGGAGTACACCCTCCTACCCCCTAGAATGGATGAAGAGGTCGATGAATGAGAAGGAAGATTCTGGAGAAGCTGTTCAGGAAGGATCCACAGTGTTGGTGAAGACGCTGGGTACAGAGCACTGAGAGGGAAGGAAGAATCAAAGGCACTTAGAAGCCTTGAACCGAGGTGCAGACACAGAAGAGATTTTTGAATAAACGTCTGATGAATGGAAGAACAAATCCACTCATTTGTAAGTGTTACTTTAAAAAGAAGAAAGGCTAATAAGGAGAAAAACAGGTGGTGGGACTATACACTAGGTTAAAGGGAAAGCTCACATTTTAATTTACAAATAAAATCAGGTTTCCATATCCGGTTTTGCTCCTTACAGCTACGTCACCTGAGAAAAAGGGATTCAGCCCCTCCGCGTTTCAGTTTCATTAGTTTCTAGGACGAGAGCGACTCTGTTTATCTCTTGTGTTGTGATGGGTTGTGAACCACACGCGTGATTCGTTTAATGTGGATGGAGTGTAACCAAAACGCATGCCCTCTCTGAGGCTCGAACTCAGGACCTTCAGATTATGAGACTGACGCGCTGCCTACTGCGCTAAGAGGGCGGGCTGCTGCTGCGACGCACAGGGCAAGCCCAACAGTACGTGCTGCTTTCCAAGAGCACCGTTGCGTCACCGTCAGCTTCCGGCTTTTAAAGAGCACAAGTGATCCTTCTGGAAGTTACTCCGTTTTGAGCCAGTGCAGTTCCCTTTCATTTTCCTCTGGCAGCGTTAGGACTTTTCTCTTCTTTAACCTTTAACAGTTTGTAATATACCTGCATTTGGCTTTCTTTGGGTGTGCCCTGCTTAAGATTTGCTGAGCTTCTTGAATCTGGGTTATGCGTTTTTCACTTCCCAGGACTGTGTCGAATTCAGGGCCAAGTTGCATGGAGAAAAATAGCAGCTTTGGTATACCGTACCCTTGCGGGATCAGAGCTCCTCTGGGGAAACAGGAAGAGTCCTCTGTCGGCCATGCGCGCAGGTCAAAACTCGAAAAACGGTCCAAGGACTGCAGCGTTGAGAACGCCCCGCATTTTCTTCAATGGGGCAGAAGAGTTGAGGGTGCCGCCCAGGGACCCGAGGCCGCGGCAGCAAAAACTGGAGAATGTGGGCATCGATCCCACTACCTCTCGCATGCTAAGCGAGCGCTCTACCATTTGAGCTAATTCCCCGACTGTCATATCTCGTTTTCTCTGACTTTTTTCTTTTATAGCAGATGTGCAGGTCTGCATTATTCACTCTTTCTGGTAGCTCAGGACACAGGGGCGTGGAGCCGGGACTAAGAGTGCATGCTCCCCAGGATGGCGGGGTCAGAGCGAGGTCGCCCCCTCCGCTGGGGAAGGAGGACGGTGAAGAGCCCTTCACTTTTCACGTTTTCTGGGACGGAAGACATCACGTCCCAGCTGGACAGACCCGCCCAAAGCAGCTAAGGCGGCGCAGCTATCGCAGGATGATACGTGTCTCTCAAAAAAAAAAAATTAAAAAAATTAAAAAGTGAGATTATCACTTGTTCCTTGCAGGTGGGTCTGCCTGGAAGGAGGCTGTGGGGCAGCTTCTTGTAGGTTCTGGAGGTACAAAAACGAACAGACAAACAAAACAACAGCAAAAACTGTAACCTACCAGCTGTTTCCCCTTGGTTTTGAAACAGGACCTCTCACGTGTGAGGCCAGTGGAAAAGCCTCTACACTACAGGACCCTCAAACTTGAGTCCTTTTTTGCTTGTATCTAACATATGCATTGAGTCCTACTAGGTGTAACATGTAGAACTCACACATCCACACCACATGAAAGTCAGCAAAAACCACAGAAGTGTTCTAGACAAAAATCATGGGGATTAATATTCAAGATCACGTCGGAGTAAAGGAATAGGCATTGGTCTTGAGGGAGCAGGTTAGGACGGAGGCACGCGGGCTGGGAGGGACAGTGGTGGGTGGAGGAATCCCTCCATGAGGAAACGTACCTGTTTCATTGGATTGCGGGGCCTGAGAGTGCATCTATACCTGCCATAAAATACACATGAAGGGAAGTCGTGATAGAAAAGCCTCGGCCCTTGGAGATACGACCAGAAAAACATTCCAGACGCTTAAAACTCATGGAAAAAATTCCAGGCAGACAACTTATATAATCAATTTTACATTTCACCAAAAAAGGTTTTAGTTTTGAATGCCAGCGACCTTGGAAATAGGAACTGAAATTGGAGAGAAAGGAAAATGAGTTATGAAGCGACTAAAGTACTGAGGTTTATTCACATTTATCCCGCCACTCCCTGAGGCAAACAGCATGAGTCTTTCTCCAACTCCTGCCTCCACTACCCTGTCTGGCACAGAGTATCTCCCTGTAAACGTTTCCGAGTGAACGATGGCACAGGTGACAGAGAGAAGAGAAAGGTTCTAAACAGGCTGTGAAGAGAGAATCCACAGTGTTTGTGAAAGCATTGTGTGTGTTGATTCGAGAGGGAAGTCTTAAATATTCACGGGCATACACACCAATGGAACAGAACAGAGACCAGAAACAGACCTCAGCATATTATTTTTTTCAGCATTTAAAAAAACATTTTTCTATTTCTTTCTAGTGTCTATGGTTTCTGGTAGGAAATCCCCAAACATACAAACTGTAGTTTCCCTTTCTTTTTCCTCTAGCAGCTTTCAGTATTTCTTTTCTCCTCTTCATTTCTTCTCTCTCTCTCTCTCTCTCTCTCTCTCTCCTCTTTTTCAGACGTTTGATTGTGATATTCCTGGATGTGGCTTTCTTTGGGTTTGTCCTGCTTAAGGTTGGTGGAGCTTCTTGAATCTGGTTATACATTTTGCACTTTCCAGGACCGTGTCGAAGTCAGGGCCAAGTCGTATGGAGAAAAATAGCAATTTAGTATACCGTACCCTTGCGGGATCAGAGCTCCTCTGGGGAAACAGAAAACGAATTATAAATTGGTAGATCTATATATAACGGCTTAGGGTCTTGTGTTGGCTTTGACCACAGGTCAAAGCCCGAAAAACGGCCCCATGGGGCAGCAAAATGGAGAATGTGGGCATCGATCCCACTACCTCTCGCATGCTAAGCGAGCGCTCTACCATTTGAGCTAATTCCCCGACTACCACGGCCCGTTTTCTCTCTCATTTTTCTTTTACAGCAGATGTGCGCGTCCCCATTATTCACTCTGGTAGCCCAGGACACGAAGGCACGGGACCGGGACTGAGAGCGCACGCTCCCCAGGGCGCCCGGCTCAGAGCGCGGCGGTCTCCCCAGACTCTGCTGGGGAAGGCGGAGAACAAAGTCACCCTGAGAAAGCTATGGTACCGTCAAACCTTCCTGTCACTTGTGATGGACACAATCAGATCGTCCCGGTCACCGTGTGAGGGTCTCATTGGTCGCGAGGCTTTCCTCGCTCGCAGGGCTTTAAAGCCGACCGGATCCGCGCGCGCTGCGCGTGCCCCGCCGGGCTTCTCTCCTGCGCGCGGCCCGACGGCGTTGGTCTGCGCGTGGACTCGGACCGCTGAGCAGCGGAGAACGTCCAGCAGGACCCGCTAAGGGTTCCGTTAAGTCTCTGGAGAGCGTTAACAAAGAGACCAACGTCCTCAAACGGAGACTTTTCATGCAAAATGGCTGGCGTCGAAGATATTCTTGATCGATTTGTGGATCTTTTCTAGCCTCAGCCATCTTTCCTCAACCCTTCTCAGGTGTGCGGTGACGGAGCAAGAGTTACAATGCAGGCTTTATGGGGATCTCCTCACGGTAAAAGAGTTCCAGAAGGATTTCCTGATGGGTGTGAATTACAAGACACCACCCCACCCCGTCTTCCCAGAGGAGATAACAGAAAGGTGACCTTGAGCTAGCCAGGAGTTGAACCTGGCACCTGTTGCTACATAGTCAGGCGTACTGTCCATTGTGCCACTCACTCTTCCCTCTCTACTGCCAAATTATTGATAATTAGCCTTTATGAGTTTCTTGAATCTTTGTACCATCGAATTTCTGGATGTGGCTGATGTACACTTGGCCTCCTTTGGTTTTGTCTGCTCTCCAGTTTTCCAGCTGAGAGAATATAAGCATTCTCGGTCTACCCTGAAGGCTCATTAGTTTCATAACCTGCCAGCCTCACGTCCTTGACGTCGTGGTGTAAGACCTGGAAGCCGCAAGTGATGAAGCTTGCAGGACTTCGCCATTGGAGAACAGAAGGAATCGGGGCATCAGGGACCGGCAGGACAAATGCAATAAGAGAGACAACAACCTAATCGGGGTATTCGTTCTTCCCCAGTTTGCATTTGCGCTGCATTCTTTCCTGTACTTTTAGGGTGCAGAGACACCCCTCAATGTGGCATTTAGCACGCTATGTTGTAGACAGCTGTGTGCGCAGCGGTCTTCCCCACTCACTTTCATATTCCTCAGGGCCAGCACCCTCAGCGTCTACAGTCACTAATTTTACATTAAAAGCCTGTGTGTGTGAATGACCAGCTGCCTGAGAAACATGCCTGTGGGCACCGGGAATGAAGTGTGGCTGGTACAGGGGGGTCCCAAGTCTGCACTTCCGTCCACCACACATTTGCGTGGAGGAGCAGTGGAGTGCTGCGTACAGCAGTGGTATTCTCTTCTCTGAACACAGCTGTGAGGCTCACGGTGGCTGTTTATGGGCTCAGGGGTTGTGGCTGGGCCTGTGTCCGTTAAGTCTCCAGCCTGTGCCATCAAACAGCAGGGCTGGGCTGGGCTGGAGCCAGGTGCTGAGGAGGCGTCTTAAGTGAGGAAAATGTCTAGTCTGCTGACACCGAAGGAAAGCCTCAGTGAAGCAAAGTCTCACCAAACCCCTGTTCATCGGGAGGATTTAGAACACAATGATACCACACTTGTAAGACCTCCAGCCGAAGATCCCTCTGTAGTAACAGGAAGCTTTCAGCGATAGCTCCACAACAGTTGCAAGAACATGCAACCGGCTTAAAGTGGCTTAGTTATCACACTGAGCAAGTGCAGGGCGTGAGGAGGGTAATGTCTGGTTAATGCAGTGGCTCCATGATGTCATCAAGATTGATTTTATTTTGAATCTTTGCATTCTGTCCTTCTCAACATACAGATTTCATACTCCAGCTGGTTCCTCTGCAGGACCTCATACTCTCACAGCCTGGAGATAAAGTCCAGAAAAAAAACAAACAGGTCTTTTCTTGTATCCCTTGTTGAGGATAACTTCTGCTACACGCTTCCCTCACGTTGGCTAGATCTGTATCACTCGTTCTCACTGAATCCAATTATGGCCAGAAGTGGGACCTGATGAATGAGATCCATCATCACTCTGCTGATGAAGCTGAGGATGAGGCCCACCCCCTCCAAAGCCAAGGCCGTACACAGAAGATTTGTGAACCAAATCATCTTTCTGTTGGAATGGAGAAGTGGGAGCCATGGTGTTTGCTGGTGGCGGCATGGGCAAGCAGGGTTAGCTGCTGCACCTGGCTCCCTCCCCATATTTGAAATAAAATGAAATAAGTATTGTTAAGCATTTTTGAAAGCCGAGAGCTCTCTCTGTGCCTTACATTAACCCACATAGGCCGTGGCCAGATTTCCAGATTTAACCATCAAAGAACTCATTTGACCTATTGCATGTATTCGGTACATGACATTAATTGTGCCTGATTATATATTGACCTATAAATCAGAACTGTAGAAGTTTGGCTACGAATGATGCCATACATCCCAGATCTTTATGACCGCAGAGTGAAATGACAGTCCAGTCTCTGACTCTGAAGTCAGGGGCTAACATGTCCATCACAATGCAGAGACCTGAAGCTCCACCCAAAACAGCTGCCTCCATGCACCTCTCCAGGATAGGGCAGGAGTCCTGTTCTTTATTCTGGAAAGCAGTAATTTACAGTACCTCAACTTGTCTACAAAATATACAACTCTCATTGGTTCCCAGGCTTACTTTTGCAGCTTTTTAAAAAAATTGTCATAGTCTTTACTATGGCAGCTTTTTAAATAGCCATTGATTTTTAATTTATTTCATAATCATAATCTGTTCATCTCCAGCATAACCATAGTTAACGTTTTCTGTCTTAACTTCTACCCTCCATTCTTGCCTTTGATCACAGAGCAGAAACTTGATATGGAAATAAGGAGCAGGCTACGAGAGATCCAGGTGAAAGTCTCAACTCTGCCCCTTACTAGACGTGTGAATTTGGACGAATCAATTTTGAGTCACTCTGTTACCTTCTCTGCTAAACAGGGATGATACTCACTTTGCAGGTCTGTGGTGAGATTAAAGGACATAATGCAGGCAGAGCCCTGGCACATATTTAGGCTGCCAGCAAAGCGTGGCCACTGTCAACAGAATGTCCAACTCCTTCCCAATCTCCTAAAGCTTTGCCTCAGTAACTCAAAGAGTATTTATTAGATATCTGTTTACCAAGCAAAACGTGAAACCCTAAACATTTAAAGGGAAATAAGGGCCACAGGATTCAAGACTAGCAGTTACCACAGGTGCCCGGCAGAGCTGAAGGAGAGAGTGCCAGGAGGGAGAAGAGTCCGCACTGGCGTGGAGGGCCTGCAGCGGCTCACCGTGGGGTTCTGATACGCTGGTGATATTGTGTTTTTCTAGGTCTGGTGGCTCCTTTCTTATCCTTCCAACACTATACGTATGTTTAATACTTTTCTCACATGTATGACATGAATCACAATAAAAATATTAAAATATTTTGAAAGGTAGGTTGGTGTCAACTTGTAAAGAACTGTATTTATCAAGACAAGGAATTTATTCCGAAGAAAGTAACAGGGCAGGTGGATTTTTAAGGGGAATGTTCTCAGCTCTGTGTCCTAAGCGGCTGGGGTCGGCAGCACGGCAGAGGTGGAAAGCAGTGGAGAGGAGCCGCGCTCAGAAGCCCCCTGGTCTGGCAGCAGTGACCAGGGCCTGGCTGGCCCGTGAGTGTGAGAGGGCTCTGACAGGGAGCAGAGGTCTGCCTGAGACGGAAGGGACAGGCTTCGATGGCTCTTGACAGCAATGAGCAGGGGAATTTAGAACAGTGCTTGCACCTATGGAGCAGGAAATTCCATTCACCTTCACTGAACAGTAAAAGAATAGTATCCTGAGGAAAGAGCTCTGGGACCTCCCCCACCCTGCCCAGTTTCTCGTGTATCCCCCAGTCTATCAAAGTGTCCTGTGAGTCCATGGATGACCCCTGCGCACTCTTTGTTATAGTTTAAGGTAGTTTGGATGAGGGTTTGGTACCTGCGACAGAGTCCTGAATAATATGACAAGGAAAAGATTCCACTCATAAAATTATCAGAGGGCAGAGAATTTATATCAAAACTCAGCCTCCACAGGCAGAGAAAGAGCTTTGTTACTGTTAGAAAATGGCTTCCAGGTTATAAGAAACACAGGAGAGGGCAGGGCGGGCCTTGGCCATCCTCAAAGTGAGGAGATTTTCAGTCCAAGTCCCCGAGACTCAGAGCAGACTCATCGCTCCCCACCCCCAACTACATCTTCTCTCTTGTGAAAACCCAAGTTCCTGGAACCCGAATCCTCGGGTGAACAATGGTTAGGAACAGGCCAACCCTTCCCAGTCTTACACGGTAATTAAACAAGAGTGTGTGTAGCTGTGAAGTCGAGTCGCAGGCTGGACATGCGTTTCTGCTGTTAGCCTCCTCACTACTCAGATTTGGCTAACTGTCACCCCCTGGTTTCCTCTCTGTGACTTTCACTGAGCACCCACTGTCCAAGGCTGTTTGCCTGGGTTTCACTTGGATCGGCTGCAGGAGCACACGGTGAAGCCAACAGTGGTGGGAGCTGAAGAAGCAGAGAATTCCTGAGGAAAAAATGTTGATGTTGAAGATGAAAATGACTCAACAGTTGATGTTAAGAAACTCATGGTTTTTAAACAGGCTGAGCAAACAAGTGTGCTATCACCCCATTTCTCTGCCCCACCCACCCTTTCCCCTACAACATTCTATTCTACAAATTCTGGGACATGCTTCTTACTGAATGTACAGGAGAAATGGATTCTACTTTTCTATGAAGTCAAAATGCTAACACAGAGTAAGAGGAGCTGTAACAAGCTGATGAGGTGTCTTTGCACCAAATCCATGCCCAGAAATGAACAATACTCAACGGAGGTAGCTGAAACCCATAGGCATGATTGTTCTGGATTCAGGACCTACCCCAAGAACTCACACAGCCCCCAGAACACTCACCAGATAAGAAAAACAGTATGATGCTGAACGAAAGGATGAACGACGGGTAGAGAAAGGTGATTTTTGATTCCTTGAATATTTTAGTTACTTTCAAAATATGCAGAGAGTGCAGCAGTAATGCAAGGAACACACAGACACCTGTCACTCAGGAAAAAAGTAGGCGGGCAAAGACCAGTCTGGTTAGTTTATTGTACCACCTTTGGACTAATTCCCAAGAACTTAAGTTGTCATTTCAGCTCTTTTACTCCATTTCTTTCTCTTGTCATTGCATTATCTTTTACCTTAGCAGTCTTTGAACAGTTTCTAAGGAGAAATTGTGTCCAATGGAATGTCACCCTAGCCCAGAACCAGTACAATTGAGGGAACCCTCTTCCTCCCGTCACTTACCTATGATGAAGAAGGTGATCGTGAAGACAAAGTACTGTTTCCAGGTATCAGGAAGGGAATGAGGGAAGGCCAGGAGTATGATGTTCAGGAAGAAGGAGAGAACAAGGGCGCTGATCATGAAAAGTCGACCAAATATGAAGCAGTCTGAATTAGGGAGGGAGAGGGGAGAAAGGCCAGCAGCTCCCTCTAGGGCCCCCTCCTTCCTGGGTCTGAATCCATGGAATACTAAGGGAGCAGTGTGGAGACTGTCAGGAAGGAACCAGTGGTAGGGGACCAAAAGGCGTAGGACAGTGATTTTAGTGGGGCTGGTAACCCTAGAGCAGCCTGATCCCCTGGCTCATCCTGAAATGAGCCAGTGCTACTAAGGGGAGTATAAGTGCTTGGTCCACGTGAGCTGGGGCAGAAAAGGAGGGCAGCAATTCCCGGAAGGAGCAGGGTTGGAGCAGGGCCCCCCCTTTCTGGGCCAGAACTTACTTGATTTGAATGGAGGAAACCAACATGTGACCTTGCCACTGCAGATTGCAAAGAGAGCGCTGAAGAGGGCTTGGGAGGTGCCGGGGATTTCTATCTTCACCCAGGTGGGCAGGCTGAAGGCCCACCACAGAAGGGCAGAACCCGTGAACGCGCAGGTGAGGATGACAATGCGATACGGTCTAGTTATCCCACATTTCATACAAAAGGGTGCTGACTAGAAAAAAGGGGGTATGGTAAATGAGTTCCTTTCCCTCAGTTCCTTTGGGATTTCTCCCCATTCTTAGACACCCGCCCGTATAAGCCCAATCCTCTTGTCTTTTCTCATACTCAGTTTACAGGCTCCCCCTCCTCATCCCCTAACCAAATCCCCTTCAGTTCACAGGCTGAACTGGGTCCCTTACCCCTCAGGACTGAGATCTTGCTCTTTGGTCTTTGCATCTTGTCTGAAACACCACTCACACAATCATCCATGGCCTATATTTTACTGCACTTCCCCCCTTGTCCTGTCCCACCACCTAGATTAGACGTCCCTAGGAGACAAGAGCCCTGACTCCATCATCTCCCGCCACATTTAGCACAGTCTTTACATGTGGGAGGAGCTCAGTGAATATCTGTTAACGGAAAGGAGGAAATCATAGCATACTCCAAATACATTCCTTGGTGATGTCGAGAGAAGTAAAAATTTTGGATGCTCTTGCAGCCTCTGCACACCTCCTTGTCATTCCCCTCAAATTCCTCCTCCTACTGTTCGTGATCCCAGCTAACCTTTTGTCTTATTTCTTTTTTGATCCTTTCTGTTTCAGAGTCCATCTTTTGATCCCCTGCTTTCTGTAGCGTCTTCTTACATGGAGGCCCATCCTGGCCTTCTCTTCAACAGTAGAATGTTGTGGTCCCTTCCTGTTCCATTGGCAGGAACATTTAGTGACATCATAAGTATGTGAACTCTGCCTCCCAGCAAAAATGTGAGATCCCACCCCATTGCCCATTTTTAAAAATGTGTCAGGTCCAGCCCCCTCACCCAGCATGCCTTTATTTTCCTTGGCACATGTGTGCTTCGAAAGTTATGGCTTGTGTCTTTAGCTCTGACTTCTAGCACCAAATGGGTAGAAGTGCTGTACTCCTGTACGAGATTGAAGGACACTTGTCAGAGAACACAGGATAATTAAGGACATAACTGGGAAGGCCACTTTAAGGGTTGAGGGTACAGTGGGTCATACTATACCCTTCACATCCTTGACCAGAATGATGTTAAGTCATGTAATGTCTTTTTACCCCAATCTTGCACACTGGTTGACCAATGGTGAATGCTCTGCATGTTTGTTAAAGAAGGAATTAATGAATAAATGGATAAAAATAATGAGACTGCTTTGGCTGGTGTGATTCAGTGGACTGAGTGTTGGCCTGCAATCCAAAGGGTTGCCGGTTCGATTCCCAGTCAGGGCACATGTCTGGATTGCAGGCCAGATCCCCAGTATGGGGCATGTGAAAGGCAACTGATTGATATGTCTCACATATCAATGTTTCTCTCCCTTTCTTTCTCCTTCCCTTCCTCTCTAAAAATGGATTTTAAAAAATCTTTTTAAAAAGAGGCAAAAAAGCAGCAGGTTGCCAAGAATCCGTTTAGAAGTTTCTTAAATGTAAACTGTGGGAATGTTTAACTTTGTCTCTTCTATTCACTAATATATTCTGAGAACCTACAACACTGTCTGGCATAATGCAGGTGTTACATAAATATTTGGGGAATGAATGATCCAGGAACAAAAGGCTCATCCTCGAAACAAAGAGTTGGCCTCTCTCTCTTTCCCTCGCGTGACCATTTGTGTTGGGTATATACTATTTCCAGGACTGACTGGGATGTTGGAGTGGGCAACAGTAATGCATTGCCACTGTTACGTGTTTATGTGTAGATTGGTTGCACTATTGAGAGCGGATAGCATGGTAATGCCACTGGCCAGAGAGAGAAAAAATATTTATGGCATGAAATCAGAGGTAACTCAACAAGGTAAAGATTGCTTTTTAAAAAATATTTTATTCATTTATCTTTAGATATGAGGAAAGGAAGGCATAAAGAAAGAGAGAGAAATATCTGATTAATGAGAGAAATATCAACTGGTTCCCCACACCCTGACCCGGACTGAACCTACAACCCAGGCATGTGCCCTAACCAGGAATCAAACCAGCAACCTTTCACTTTGTGGTATGATGCCCAACTAACTAAGACACACTAGTCAGGGCTAAAGATTACTTTTGACAATCGTGCGCACATGGAAACCCAGCCAGGAGACCTAGGAAGAGTAAAAATTTCAAGGCAATATGTTTAAGCCTCAAGGTTGGCAGGAGCCCCATATTTTCCCTGAGCTTTGACCCGGAAAACAAAGTAGATGGGCAAATAGATTTCTGCTGAGATCAAAAAGGAATAAAGGGAAACTATAAATACATTTACAAGCAAATTCTTCACTGTCAACATTGGTCACTTACTCTCAATCCCCAGATTAAAAACAGAATTAATGACTCCACACTCACTTTAAGGCACACGTCCCCTTAAACTGAAAAAAACTGTCCTTTTTTATAAAATGGTGTGGAGCCCTGGCTGGGTGGATCAATTGGTTGGAGCCTCATCCAGTACTCCAAAAGACTGAGGGTTGGATTCTAGTTTCAGAGCACATATCTTCAACCCCAGTCGAGGTGCGTACAGGAATGTTTCTCTATCATCTAACTATCATCTGAAAAAAAGAATCACGCACTTCTAGCCGATTAAGTCAGAATCAGCAGGGGTGGTTCGAGGTGTGTCTTTTCAAAAACTTGCTAATCTTTTTTAAAAGCTCCCAGGTTATTCTAATGTGCAGGTAGGAATGAGAAACACTGGACTCTAGGAGCCCTGCCTGCCTGTTGGATTCGGATGTCTCAAACACAACTTCCAGGGTCGGTGGGAAGAAACAAGAATGAGATTTAAACTAACGACAGAGCGGGCGGGAGGGAAAGAGCGGGCCGGTCCTCGAACGCCTGTGAGTCTGGACAGCGGCCAGCCCGCAGAAGGGGCGCCCTGCCCAGAACAGCATTTCCCGCCCCCGGCTGCAGGCAGAAGCAGGGCTGACCACTCGTCCGAGCCCCAAGAACAGACCTGCGACCTTGTCCCTCTTCCCAGGTCGGCGAGGAAATCGGCGCCTCCCGCGGCTGGGGAGAGGAGTGGGGCGGTCCGGTCCATTCTACCCTTTGTCCCTCAGCCTCCAGCAGTACTTTGTCGCAGATCCAGGATCACACGTCGCAACCACAACCCCTGAGAGCGCAGACACCTCAACTTCCGGAGGGAAAAAGCGCGGCCGCCGGCCAACAGGCGCGCGAGTCGAGTAGCGCACTTCCGATCCCCCGGGCGCCAGAGCCCGTGACGACAGGGTTCCGGGGCCCCGCAGCCCCAGGAGGCTCGCCCGCCGCTCCGCCACGAAGGTCCTCCCTGGACGCCGCACGCAGCGGGGGTCTTCCGGTCGCCCTGCAAGCGTCCACCCTTTTCCCGCGCGCAGAGCGTCCTCTATACATGAAAGAGGAGTGGCCGGTGGGGTCCACGGGAGGACACAGCCGGGCTCCGGGGTGGCGGGGACGTTGGCGCCAACGCCCCCCGCGCCGACGCCGGGCGATCCTGCGTGGGCCGAGTAAAGAGTGACCGGAAGTGCGGGCGAGCGCTCCAGTGGCGCAATCGGTCGGCTCGCGGTATTTATACCGCAGTAAGTGTGCGAATAATGTCGACTTCGGGAGTTCGAGCCTCCTCTGCAGCATCTTTTCCAACCGGAGAGCGCATCCCTTTCCCCGCTGCTTTCCTGTATACTCATAAAGTTTCTGAAGAATTGTTCTATAGCCTCTTTAAATGTGTATTTCATTAGTAGGACTACTTGGGCTTGAGCTTTTCTTTTTGAAAATTTAATTACCGACTTTAACAAAATTTATTGTCTATTTTTTTCTTGTGTTCATTTCCATAATTTACATCCTCTCGGAAATTTTTCATATCATCTAAGTTGTCTAATTTGTTAGCATTTCGTCCATAGTATGCCTCTATAATGTTTTCAATTTCTGCAAGATCAATAATGATGTTCTCTGTTTCCTTCTTGATTTTTCATCATCTTTCTTCTTGTTCAGTCTAGCTAAACTTTTGTTCATGTTGCTGGCTTTTCAAAAGACCTATCTATTCACTTTATTGGCTTTCTTTATTGTTTTTCTGTTTTCCATTTCATTGATTCTACTTCAATCTTCATTCCTTTCTTGTACTGGCTTTGGGCTTAGTTTGCTTATCTTTTCCTAGTTTTTAAAATAAAAGTTTAGGTTATTCATTTGAGGTCTTTCTTCTCTAATACAGGTGTTTAAAGATATAAGTTTTCGTGTAAGTACAGCTTTAATGAAATTCCATAGTTTTGATGTATTATGGGGTTTTTTTACTCAGTTAAAATACTTTTAAAAGAAAAAACCAAAAATACATTAAAATTTTTCTTCAAATTTCTCTTATACAAGTACCCATGGATTGCAGATTCCTTCAGTTTCCTTCATTATTGACTTCTAATTTGATTTTATGATCAGAGAACATATTTGGTATAATTTTAATCTTCTTTTTATTGAGACTTTTAAATAATATATAGTCTATCCTACAGAATTATCCATGTATTCTTGAAAAGAATCTGTATTCTGCTGTTATTGGTTGGAATGTTCTATAGATGTCAGGTCAAGTTGGTTGATATTGTTCAAATCTTCTTTATATTTGCTGATTTTCTCTCTCATTGTTCTATTATTTATTGACAGTGTAGTACCAAAGTCTCTACTTATTACTGTTGAATTGCCTATTTCTTCCTTTAATCTCTAAATGGTTGCTTTGTGTATTTGGGGGCTCTGCGGTTAGCTACATATATTTATAGTTGTTAGATTTTTCCTAATGAAGTTTTTGTCCTTATAAAAATGCCCTTCTTAACCTTTAGTTTTGGGTTTGTTTGTTTTTTTTTGGTCTTATAATCTATTTTGTCTGATATTCATAGCCATCCATGTTTCTAATGGTTATGCCTTGAAAGGCATATTTTTCTATTATTTTATTTTTAACATATTTGTGCCCTTGAATGTAAAATATATCTCTGGCAGACACATGCAAAGATGCTCAAGGTTACTAATCCTCAGAGAAATGCAAAATAAAATCACAATGAGATACCACCCCACACTTGTCAGAATTACTATCATCAATAAATCAACAAACAATAAGTGCTGGCGAGGATGTGGAGAAAAGGAATCCCTTGTGCACTGTTGGTGGGAATATAAATTGGTGCAGCCTCTATGGAAAAAGAGTGTGAGGTTCCTCAAAAAATTAAAACTGGAGCTGCCTTACGACCCAGAGATTCCACTTCTGAATATATATTCATAGAAGTCCCCAACACTAATTTGAAAGAATATATGCATCCCTATGTTTACTGCAGTGTTATTTATAATAGCCAAGCTATAGAAGCAACCCAAGTGCCCATCAATAGACAAGTGGGTAAAAAGTACATATATGGTACATATGTGCAAGGGAATATTACCCAGCCATAAAAAGGATGAAATCTTACCATTTGTGACACCATGGATGGACCTGGAGTGTATTACACTAAGTGAAATAAGTCAGACAAAGATAAATACCATCTGATTTTCTTATATGTGGAATCTAAAGAAAAAAATAAAATAGAAACAGACTCATAGATACAGAAAACAAATGGATAATCGTCAAGAAGGGAGGAAGGTTGGAAAAAGGTGAAGGGATTAAGAACTACAAATTGGTAGTCACAAAATAGTCCCAGGGATGTAAAGGATAGCATAGGAGATATAGTCAATATTGTAATAACTATATATTGTACCCAGTGGATACTTGAAATATCAGGGCGACCACTATGCTGTACACCTGAAACTAATACAACATAATATTGAATATAAACTATAATTCTTTTGAGATTTTATTCATTTTTAGAGAGAGGAGAAGGGAGGGAGAAAAACAGCAATGTGTGGTTGCCTGTCATGTGGCCCTCACTGGGAACCTGGCCTGCAACCCAGGCATGTGCCCTGACTGGGAATCGAACCGGCAACCCTTTGGTTCCCAGCCTGCGCTCAATCCACTGAGCTATGCCAGCCAGGGCAAATATAAACTATAATTTTAAAAATAATTTTTTTAAAAAAGAAAACCCCTCTTCATTTTTAAATTAATTTTCTTGGTGATTGAACAAACATGTAGTTTTTAAAAATGCCATTCATAAATCATGGAGTCTCATCTGGGTTGATGAACTCTCTGCTTAATCTTGACTAGGATATTTCATAAAAATCCAATCAGGATATTTGAGAGCTGTATGGCAGGTTATGAGTGGAAGGTGCTCACTGGTCAGTTTCTCACTCACTTTCTGCATCAGGATGACTCTTACCCAGGCCCATGACATTCTAGGACCAGAAGAGTGTGTTTCCACCTGTCTGCAGAGCCATTCACTGAGAACTTACTGAGCACTGGCTCTATGCGAGGAACAGCATCCTCTCATCCTCAGAAAAATAACAGCAGCAGCTACTACTCACTCAAGAGTTGCTGGGTAACTCTTGAAAGGTCTGGGCTTTGCTCTAAAGGATTTACATGTATTAACTCATTTAATGATAATTAAATTTAGCCATAATTGTAATATCGCAATCCCCATTTCCATGTGAGAAGACTTCAGAGCTAGTTGTAGCCACAGATTTCAGGGACTTCTCAGCCAAAGACAGAGGAGAACTTGGATGCACATAGAGGCCTTCATGCCATGAGTGTGCTTGCTCCATAGCCTTCCCTCTGATGCACCGTGTCCACTGGCCTCCACATCCTATCTGGTCCTGTTCATTGATGTCCATGACTTTAATTTCTTTAGGCCAATGAGCGCCTGTCTTCCCTTGGGATTCCTCTAGAGGAATTCTTTGAATATGTCATGGATTTTATGTCTTCTTTTATGTCAGGGCTCATTTAAAGAAGATACTGCTTCCTCCATTTGAATGTGTCCAGAATCCAGATATAGAAGGGATTTGACCCTGTAGTGTATGCTTAACTATTTGCTGGAATGATTAACTATCACAAGGCAATTAGAAGACTGGAGGGAAAGTACATTCTGCTCAACTTTGCAAAGAATGAGATGCTTGAGCTAGAGTTGGGCAGATCCGAAGTCTTTCTCCAGGATTGAGTGTTGCAGTTGTGAAAAGGGGGTGACGTTAGGACAGAGGGGAGAGGTTTCAGGTATAGGCAGTGGCTCTCATGGGGTTTCCCACCGCTGGCTTAAGTGCAGAGGATTCAAGAGGCCACATCACACAGGAAGTGGCGGCCCCTTTGCAGTGGGGCGGGTCTAACATCTTTACCCCTAGGCTTGCAGGTATCTGGAGGGAGACTAGGGGCCCTCATCCAGGAACTGTGTCACCTGGAATCTGATGGAGGACAAGTCAGACAGCTGGGGTTCCCCGTGGACCAGCCTGGATGAGGACGTGATGTCCTAGGAAGGACTAGATACAACTACATATAGGCATCTACTGTGTGATGAAAGTAGTATTTCAGATCGTTGAGGGAAAGGTTTTAATAAAGGTTTGGGGATCAATTATATAGTTATTTTGAAAAAGATAAAATGAAATCTATCCCTCACATCATACACAAGAATTAACTTGGTGCTATAAATATATATCTTTGGGGACTCCACTCTCCTTGTTGCCTACAGAAAACACGCTCTTCAAGACTCACCTTAAACGTTACCTTCTTGTTCCAGGCATTTATGACTCAGTCTGATTAATCAGAGTTAATCCCGACTCGTCTTCCCTCAGCAAATGGAAAGGAAGTTGGGCAACCCTTCCCCTGGGAACCACCCAAGAAGCACACAAGCATTCAGAACTCGCGGTTCCTCGGCGACCCAGGACGCGAGCTCACCAGGGAAGGATCCCTCCGTGCGACCCCTGGAACATGGAGGGGCGTTGCCCCGCAGACCCTGGCGTCGCATTTCCAGACGAGTTTACTCACCGCGCGTCAGGAGTTGGGATGCGCTGCGTGCCCGAGGTCGCAGAGGGGACTCTGAACCTCTGTTGCCCCTCGGGGGGACCAGAACAACGCCAGGAAGGAGCGAAGGCCACGCATCTGTGTTTCCATCACGTCCCAGGCACTTCCCTTCCGGATGCGAAGGAAAGGAAATCATCCCCATGCCCCCATGTCCCCAGCTATCTCCCGGACAGGTCCGGAGGTCTCTTCATCCTAGTGGCCTGTGGGTTCCCGGGAATGAATTCAAAACTGGCATGCGCAAGAGCCCAGGTCCGTAGGGACGAGGTGGCCGAGTGGTTAAGGCGATGGACTGCTAATCCATTGTGCTCTGCACGCGTGGGTTCGAGTCCCACCCTCGTCGAGGGCGTGGGCTTTTTGGTGTGTAAGTCTCCAATTCCCCTTCCAAGTGTTTTCCCTGGAGAAGACTGACTCTTCTCCAGTTACTATGAGTTGTGTATTTTCCTGCTTCCTGCCTCTGTAAATGATTATTCCTGCAACTCCTGGGTTCATCTCCTTGGCTCTAGATCCCCAGGTCCACTGTCTCTGTACAAAGGTTAAAACACCTCTGAAAGGCCAGAAGTAACCCTCTTTTTAAGGGAAAAGCACTCTCCAGGAAGCACAGGTTCGTGGTAACAGTCCTGCACTTTGTTTGCTCTGTCTTGTCATCTTCTTTACCTTTCCTCCATTACGAATGCACAAAAGAACCTGGAAAATTGTCATCCCCTGGAGCATTTTCTCAATCTGTTGGAACCTTGCTTCCAGGTATGTTTTCTGTTTAGCTGAAATAAACTCTTACAAAGTTTTCTACAGTTTTGGACATGCTTTCATCAACAAGACCGTGAATAGTGAAAGAGAAATTGGAATTTTGGAAGGGAGTTTCCAATAATTGGAACAAAAGAAAAGACTAGCCAAAGGTGAACTCAATTGTCCCCACGCAGGAGGCCACAAGGTCCTCCTGCATGGCACACACCCACGTACCACCCTCGCGCATTGGCTGTTCTAAGCACAGGATGGAAAGGAAGCCGCGTCCACTCTTGTGGAGAGAAGTGCTTAGCAGCTGGTGTTTCCCTGCGGGAGGAATGGAAATCCAGAAAGCAGCACGGTAGGGGGCAGAGATTTGCAGAGTCCTGTCAGCCGCCACCCCTGAAGGCCACCACTAGGCGGCCATGTCTTCCCTAATGGAAGGGTCCTCAGTTCAAGACTCACAGAGGGCAGAAAATCTCTTCTAGTGACACAGTATTTCAATGGCCTTATTTGGTGTATATTTTAAAAAATAACGTCTGTGCCTATAATCATTAATGGAAAACATTGAAGAAAAAAGAAACAATCAGAGTTTGAACAACACTGAAGGTTTTTGTTGGGGAGAGAAAACTGGGAATTCAACCAGACAGAGCCCTGAGTGGTGGGAATGGATGGCGATTCATCTTTGATCTTTGGGATCATCCACCGAAGAAAGTAAATAAAATTGAGAGTCTCCCTCTTGGCAACGGTGGAGTCAAGGAATATTGCTTCACTTATTTATTCAGAGATATTTTCTGAATGGCAGCCACTGTCTTAGAAGCTGGGAAATATAGTGGTGATCAATACAGAGAGAAGAACGAGGAGGAGGGAGAGGAGGGGGTGAGGAGGAGGAGGAGAAGAAAAGTCCAGGTGTCGGTGGACTCACATTCTAGTGCGGAGGGGGGTACAGTTAAGTAAGTGACCCAGTGAAATATACAGCATGTCAGTTCTTGATACATATTGTGAAGAAAAGGCATAGGGAATGGGAGCGTGACTTCATTATAAGACGGCAATCAAAGAAAGCCTCACTGCCAAGGGGAGTGCCCGGGCTTAGGACCTGGAAGCCCCTCCTCACGGTGCATTGCATGCCCATTCAAGGAAGGGGACAGGAATTCAGCCTCCCCACAGCTGTCGGGACCAGTTCAGCCCCTGGGGGCTCCTCAAAGAGCCCCAGGTGGGCCCTTCCTCTCACAGATGAGCACCATCTTTCAGGGGAGGTGCAGCCATTGTGGGGTCCCCGGTAGGATCCGGTTACGCACCTGGGATCACTAGTTCGGGGGCACCTGCCGAGAACTTTCAGGCACTCTCCTTACTAATAGGAAAAGGTTCCGAGCTAATGAGAAAAGTGAGAGACAGAGCTGTGAGAGGGACACGTGGCCGTTGGCTGTGAGTTACGAGAGGTAACGGGGACCCACGTGTCTGTGTGTTCCTACAAAGAAATTCTGGAGGGGGCAAAATAAAAAAAGGAATAAAGAAATTCCAGAGGGATGCACAGGAAACTAATGTGTTTATTTGTTATCGTTGGGGAAACTGTGCGGTTGAGAACTATTGAGAACAAAATTTTTTATTGTATTCTTTATACGTGCAATTATTAAACCCTAGCAATAGACTAACAGAAACCGTAACACAAAGCCAAATTTTGGCTATATTCCCATAAAGGGACACCAGATGGCGATAGCGTTCCTCCTCCTGGCGAGGAGGGAGGGTTCTGTGGCTGGGAGCGACTCCTTGTGCGCGTGGCCTCTCTTACTCGCTTAGTTTAGTCTCGAAATTTCTGCCAACACTTGATCCTCCTCAGTATCACCCTTTGTTAAACAAAAGAGAAAATACGTTAGTTAATTGGGCCGACCTTTTCATAAAACTTTTTTGGGCGGCAGAGATTACGCACACAGAATAACCTACCTCCAAGTGCCCAGCATGCAAGCTTCAACAACAGCTAACATTTCACACTTACTGTTTCACTATCTTGCCTACTTTGGGCAGGAGCAGGGCAGTGTAAAGAAATCACAAACATGTTATTTCAACCACGGATACTTTTACAAATGTCCTAACATACACAGACCTAAACAAAATACAAGTTTTTCACACCTAAGAAAATTTAAAAATGATTTGTAACATGATGCAAATATGTAGTCCTTTAAAAAAATTCTCAAACGCCTCAAATATTTACAATAATGTTATTTGAATTAGGATTCCATTAGATCTACCTTAGTTGCTATGTCTCTTAAATATATTTTAATTCATAACATTTAACCTAAACCTCCAATCAGAGTTTGCTCTTTGGAAAAGGAGTTGAGAAACTATAATCTACCTGATGGGAATCCTCTCTCTGCATGAATTCATGGCTTGTAGGCCTTTCCTGTGAAAAGTGTTAGGGGAAAAAAATGTTTACCAAGTAAGATCATACTGATATTTTCCATTCAAATTTAAATCAAAAGACTTGGGGTAGTGAACACACACTACACAGGTGATGTATTATAGAATTTTTACCCTGAAACATAATTTTATTATCCAGTGTAACCCAATACACTTTAAAATTTAAGTCAAAGGGCCATCTACATAAGAAAGGTCCAAACCTGTAGATAACTTTTTAGTTTATTTGAGCCAGACTGATGACATATGCAGGGAAGCAAGATCTCAAATGCTCCAGGACACAACAGTTTTGCAGTTTTTTACACATTTTAAATTAAGGTGGGGACAAGAGATTACACGAGGGTGGGAGAAAGCAAGGCAGGAACTGGATTATAGGCTAGTTAAGATTATTTGAACAATAGTGGGGGGATTGCCTGAGGGAGTGGGGGGTGCTGGGTGGAGGGGGGCAAGGGGATAATGTCAGGACAATTGTAATAGCATAAGCAATAAAATATACTTTTTTAAAAAGATTATTTGTTCTCTTGAGCATGGTTACCTCTTAGGAGCCTGAAAAGAGACATTTCAAAGACGAGTTAACCTATAGGCA
This sequence comes from Micronycteris hirsuta, assembly GCA_004026765.1. NCBI lineage: Eukaryota > Metazoa > Chordata > Mammalia > Chiroptera > Phyllostomidae > Micronycteris > Micronycteris hirsuta. The sequence goes on from PVJI01015486.1 coordinate 39,701, forward strand.
TAGAAACAATGGACAAGGACTAAGGCAAAGATAAGTATTTTACTGAAGGATTACAGGCCTGGGGCCCGACTACCCAACAAAACGTGCCCAGTTAGGAATTTACGATCAGATTAACCCTGTGAAGTAACTTTCTGTAGGACCTCTTTTTGTCCGCGGTTCTTCCCTAGAAACTAAAATCATATCCTTTGATTAACTAAATCTGCCATTTATTTTCTAGCTTTTCATTTCAAATTTTGCTTCTGATATAAATATATCCTTCTGGTCCTTCAGTACTCTTCACTAGTCAAAGGAACTTTAAAATAGAACATGGGTTTTTACCCCAGAGGACTCTGGGACAAATGCTCTCAAGCTTTTTTTGCCTTCATTGGACCCTAAGTATCCGTGTTTTGTCTTGCAATGTTCAACAGACGGAAATACGGCAGAGGGAAAGCCGTATCCCTAATTAACCCGTCAGGCACTGGTATTTCTCAGTCTGGCAATTCTATCCTTCAATAACTTCCTCTCCAACAAAAAATTTAAGAGGAAATAAAACTACTGCTGAATGCGATACAACGCTAAAGAAAAGGAAATGACAAGGAGGATCAACTAACAGACCGTGCTTATCAAGATGCGAGCCCGGTGCCCCGAGCAGCCCAGGGTGGGGCTTCCGGGAGGGCGGGGCCACTGCGGGCGCGGCGCGAGGGCGCGCGCGCCCGGGCGAATTCAAATTGCCCGCGTACCTCGGCCCCAGCCGGGTCCAACCCTATCCCAGTTATCTAACCCAGTTACCCCGGCGTAGCTGAATTTGCTTGGAGTTTAACATTTCCGTCCTTTTCTTAATCTTGAGGAAGGGTGGCAGAGCCCATTTGAATGTAGTTAAATTCCTAAATGACAGTGGAAGTCTAAAGGAATTCTAGATATTTGAAAGGGTCACGTAACTGTTCTGTGGTTAGTTGATCTCGAGCTTACCTTAACCAAGCCGCTTCTCTAAGGATTGTTGCCCGACTCCGCAGACTGGGGGAATTACGAGGCGCAGCACTGGAGGCCAACTGAGCAGCAGCTCTCTCTGAGAACATAGGTGGCTCTGAAAAGAGCCTTTGGACTAAGGTGCCTGCGGCAGGCACTACTTGGCGCTGGTGTACTTGGTGACGGCCTTGGTGCCCTCGGACACGGCGTGCTTGGCCAGCTCCCCGGGCAGCAGCAGGCGCACGGCCGTCTGGATCTCCCGGGACGTGATGGTCGAGCGCTTGTTGTAATGCGCCAGGCGCGACGCCTCGCCCGCGATGCGCTCGAAGATGTCGTTGACGAAGGAGTTCATGATGC
>PVJI01015487.1:0-41072 GCA_004026765.1 Micronycteris hirsuta
AAAAAACCAACAATACTTATCTGTACCAGTCTTGTTTTTTAAAAAGTGCACTAGGTCTTTTAAATACAACTCTATGAAGTATTTTTATTATTATCATCACTCTCATGATGAGATGGCTAGAACTGAAGCACAGAAATGTTAAGTAACTTTTTTTTTATCCTCATCCAATTACATTTTTTTCATTCCTTTCAGAGACAGAGGAAGGGAGGGAGAGAGAGAAAGAGAGATAGGAAGGGAGGACGGGAGAGAGGGAGACAGAGAGAGAGCAGGAAACAATGATGCTAGAGAGAAACACTGATTGGTTGCCTTCTCGTAGGTGCCCCAACCGGGATGGAACCAACAACCTGGGTATGTGCCCTGACCAGGAATTGAACCCATGGTTCTTCAGTCTATGGGATGACATTCCAACCAACTGAGCCACACTGGCCAGGGTTTAAGTAGTTCTTCCAAAGTCACACAGCTAACATGTAGAGGACCTGGGATTTAATTCTCATAGCAGGATTCATGACCTTAACCACTGTTCTATATCCCCTCTATTTGGCATAATGATATAGGAACACTGGTGCTGTATTCAGCCATTCATTGTAATTAATATCACTGGCCAGTGTAAGAAGTTTTGATTTTTCCTTCTATGTTAAGCAGCTTGTATGAAAATGAAACCCACAACCTTTACATACTCAGAAGTAGGCTCTAAGTAACTGACCTAACCAAGCAACATAAGAAGGTCAGCATAAGATGCTATGACAGCAACCTGGACTACCTAAATAAGCTTTTCATAGATCCCTAAGCCAGAGACCCATTTATGTGGTGACCAATGAAGATTCATATTCCCTTTCAGTAAGAGCTGTCTTGCTGTCCAGAATGTGAGCTTCGTGTCAACTTTTTTCATTGTAATTTTGGAGGACTGGTCCATTTGGCTACTGGGTTTGACCCTGCACCTGTGAACCCCTAGTCAGTTTCAGAAAACACCTAGCTTCTAATGAGAGGTGAGAAAGGAAAGAGGGAGTTTCTAAGAAACAGATACAGGCTAAGACAGTATCAAAGCACCATCACATTGAAGTGTACTACACTTAACAGTCACTGCTCTCCCTAAAATTGTAGGATGGCATTATAATAGATAATACTGTGAAAAATCATAAATCTGGAAAAGGCACCAGAAAATCTGTTTTCCTGGTATTCTACATAATACATTTAAAGCTTGGAGGAATACCAGGGATATAATGCTGTTTCTTAATTTTTGAGTTCATGGTTTTAGCAAATGAGTTTCCCAAATATATATCTTTGCCGGCAGCTTCTCTGTAAATTGGAGAGCTGTTTTATCTCTGTATTCTTTTGAGGTCATGATACATCGAGTAAGCTGTGTGAGAGGAAGGTGCTCAGAGAAAATATCAAATAATGTGTGTAGAGTCATATTTCAGCCACATGATGGCTTCTTACCCAGGAGAACCATGTTCAAGTTTTGATTTTTGAGACTTTTGATGTTCCATGCAAATGAACCCTTGGCTTAGATTAGTTCCCTGCCCCCACCACAAACATTTAGTCCTTTTAGTTTTTCCTATAGGGGTAAGGATACTTTTCTGCCCGTGGTCAAATTTATTGTACCAGAAAACTGACAGCCTAGCTCAGTTGTGTCAAGTGTTGACTGTATTTTTATCAACACTATAGAGACACTCATTTCCTATGAATGATGGGACAGTTGTCCCTACCTTTTAGAAGCTTCCTTTTACAATAGTGTTAGGTGACTAAGAATGAGAATTAGATTCTATGTAAGAGTGAGAAAGACAATGTCCATTAGAGGCCTATCAAGAAGTAAGTTTGATATTAAAGAGATCCACTCAGTTGTAGAGTATAGGAGTCTAGATTCCTGAGACATCCAAAAGACTGGAGGGAGAAGTCATAACCCACAGAACAAGCCATAATAGTTTAAGAGTTAAAGGCTGCCTTTGTATGGCAAAGAAATGTTATTTGGGACCCTGATTACTTTTTTAAAAACTATCATCAAGTTAGGTTTAATTCTAATAATACAAAGATGATATTATATCATGAAATTGATTAAAATGAACCCTGGACACTTTAACAGTACACTTATTGTATATGAAATATTTTTAAAGAGAGATGTTGTTTTCAATTGCATAAAAAATCACATTCAAATTAAAAGTTGAAAATCACTCTATACCATACAGAAAAATGTTTACCTGAAAATTTAAACGAAGATGAATCTATATGTAAAGACCCAGTTTCACCATTTAACTTCTGATGTAAAATGGTTTCTATCCTATCCCAAAATTTTGCTGCTTTATATTTAGAGTAGGACATAAACTTCAGCACAGCATGTATTACCACTTTCCCTTTGGCTCGGCTGCAGAATAGAAACAGACAAATAAATTAGGCTTTATTTCACTGAGCCTCTATCATTCTTAATAGAGTTATCCTATACTTCAGTAAGCAGAGCTCCTAGCAGCTATTTCAGTTTCTCCCAAGGGCATGAAAATGGCACTTTCTGGACATGGTAATGGCAAAACGATTGTGCTTTAGACTCAGGGGAAATGAGTTTGTTTTCTGGATTCACTGTTTACCACCTCCTTGACTACAGCAAGCTGTTAGCATTCTCTGTACTTAAATTTCCTTATCTCTACAATGGGAATGGGAATGTTATTTACTGGTTTATTATATACACCATATAAGATAATGTATATGGAGGCATTTTGAAAATTTTAGAGTACTATGAAGAAGTTATTCATTAATATAGATGTATCTATGCATGGTAACTCCAGTATGGACTCTGTATAAAGTGCCAATAGCAAATAACAAAATGAAATATAATGGGTAAGATGAGAGAACCATTTATTATCATTTTTTTCTTTTTTTTTAATGAAGGCAAAATTTTCAAGAGTGGGCCAGTTCCTTTTTACTTGTCTGAAATCATGAATGGACAAAAACATTAGATTAGATTTATTAAACTGGTAATTCTGACTTAAAGATAAAAATATATAAAATAAGCAAAGTGAAAACAAATAAACGAAACAGAAATTTTCAAAGGAGTAACTGCTGCTGACTCAATGGAATGACTCCTCTGCTCTGTTCTCTGTTTCTGCGCCTCCTCACCTCTGCGTGTTTGCAAATCCACAACTACCCCAAAGCTTTATGAGACTAAAGAAAGCTCCTAAAAACATACATTTCCAAACCTTCACAACACTCACAAACGAAAACAGAAACCATGGCCAAAATCTAAGATTATAAATGATTATAAAGCCTTATTATTTTAATATTTTTTCCAGGATAATTTTAAATCAAAAGATTAGCTAATTTTTATGTCACTCCTTATTACTTATATTTTAGGCTATGTGTGTAAAAATGCTCTTCCTTTGAGTGCTATGTGTGAATTATTTTTATTTCCTTTATACAATAGTAGGCACTTAGTTATCACATGCAAATTTACTAAGCATTATCACCTCTGATTTTATGAAGGTGCAATGCTAATTTTTTTCTTGTCTAATCTGTAGGGGCAAACTCTTTATTTCTTATGCAATAGACAAAGACATATTATATCATTTTGTTTAAAAATTTTTTAAAACCAAGGATGTCATTTTGACTTTTTCTCCTATGTCAAATAACTATAAAACTAAACTAAATATAGACATATTGATTCTTAATTTGGCATTATTAGGGTAATATGATCCCTAATCATGTTTCTACTGAAAACATGAACTAAAAGTTAATTTTATCTTCTCTTGACTCATAAAATACTTTTTAGTTTTATATGATGAATGCCTATTTTCCTTTACATTCCTGAACTTTCAATTCATAGTTGTAGGTACTGGAGCTGTATCAACTTGTGTAAGACCACAAGGTCCTTGCTATCATGCTAGTAGGAGAGACATAAACAAGAAAAGAAAGAAGTAAAATAATCTTTACAGTAAATTCTATGAAGAAAATAGAGCAATGATTTGAAGGGTGGAGGTAAGAACATTATAGAAAACCTCTTTGAAGTAAGAGCCTCATGACGAGGAGTGAGTCATGCTAAGATCTGAAGGATGAATGTTCTAGAAAGAAGGAACATCAAGTTTAAAACCCTGACCAAGATAGCCTTAACATTCTCCCCAGTTTTATTAATGTTTGACAGGCTTCTTCCCGACTCTAGGCCCCTAATCCCTTTTTAAAAATCATTTACTTTAGAAAAGGTGTCATTATAAATTCTCGCTCTCCCCCTTTGAATTATATGTAAATCTTTTAAAAGGCTCTTGTATTTTAACCCCATAAATGTCTTTCTCAAGGACCTAAAAGCCATCTCTTTGACATGTAACCATCAAAGGTGGTGGCCCCTCTACTGCTCAGTTTCTGTGTGGAGGTGCAAGGCTAACCTTGGTGGGCACCTTACTCCAAGTCATAAAACTACTTCCTGTCATGAAAACACGAGTTTCATTTTCTTTGGGCAGAGCCAGTGATGCAATTTTGCATGTTTATTGGAAAACTAACAGTGAGTCAATATGCATATGAAGTTATGAGTGAGGACAAGGGTATGACATGAGGTCTGAGAGAGACGGCCAGGTCAGGTAGGGCCATGTGGACTATATAAGGAGTTTGGAAGAAGTGGGAAATGATCCAATAACATTAAGTAGGGAAATGATGTGCTTTCCCAATTCACTTTAACTGCTGTGTAGGGAATGGATTGTCGTGGAGCCTGAGTGACAAGTGATGAAATAAGCTAGATATGACTTCTTGGGTTCAAACTACAGCTTTATTATTTATTAAATGTGTGACCTTGGCAAGTGACCTAACTTATCTTTGCTTCAGTTTTCTCATCTGTAGAATAGGAAACTAATATATGAAACCGTACAGGGTTGCCATGAGGTTAAATGGATTAATATATAAAAAGTTAAGAATATGAATTATTTAAAAATAAACCTAGAGAGTTAAATACCACAAGTTCTTGTTTTAAGAAGAGATAGATTCCAAAGCATATTTTTCAAACATTTCTATTTGTGCTTATAATTATTATTTTTTCCTATCTATTGCAGGTTAAGTGTTTGGATAAATATCTTCACTGGAGAATATAGATGGAGAATTGGAGTTTTAGAGGGGCAGAAAGGTCACATAAAAGCCATATGCACACCTTGCAGGAGTATTTGGGACTGTTGCAAACCGCAAACCCCAATTTCAGTGCATTGGTACCACGTGGGAATGCGGGCTCCGTGTTGTCACATCTTTTGAATTTTCAACATTCTAAAAGTTCTTTGTGTACATGAAATTTCCTAACTTTTACATTTAATACACACTCTAAGCTAGATTTGGCCCATTAGCTACTAGCTGGGCACTCCTGGGTCAGACATTCTGTATGTGACTCTCTTATCTTACCTATTCTTTCTTTATTTTGAAATCATCTCCTGATTTTAGATTTTCTTTTTTTACTATGTGCCTTAAAATAAAAAATAAACCCATTTAACCTTTATGTGAAACTCACAATCAACTGAATTTCTTGATTCTGGTTTAATAATTTCTCACTAGACCTTGAACATCTTTTTTTTTTTCACATTTAATGCTAGTGGTTTTGAAGCCCCAAGTTGAAATTTCTTTCCACCTTTCAATTGTATACCAAGCAAAGATATTATGTTGAGTGTGATGTATGAAAGCAAAGGATAGAAGTTTCTTCTCTGTGCCTCTCAGGCTATTTTATATACCTTACTTGGACAATATGAGATTTGACATACTGTCTTCTCAGTTTGGATCCATGAAATGTTTCATTTATCTGTTAAAAAGTAAAATGCATGATGATTACATATTATTTTTTTTAATTTTAAGTTTTCCTTGTGGAGAACTTCAAACATACATGAAAGCAGAAAGAATAGTGTAACAAACCCATGTACCCATCCTTCAGATTACCAGTTATCATTAAATGGTCAAACCAATATCATTTTACTGCTACTTACATCCCAGGAATTAACTAATTCCTTAATATCATCAAATACATAGTATTAAAATTTCCCCAGATCATGACTTAGTCAGGAAAAAGACGCGATGTGTTAAATATGTGCCTTTTTGAAAATTACCTTTATACTGACTCAGTTCACTCACAAGTGATTTTAAATCAAAAAATTATGTGGCACAGTGAGACAAAAATATTTGTTTCTGAAAGTAGCATATATATCAGAATATTCATTGTGAAGAGGCAGATTCAAAAGACGAGCTAATAGATTTTCTCTTCCATGTTCAGCCTTTTATTGAACATTGGTGACATAAAGCTTGCAGAAATGTCCCCAAAGGGAGGTTTTTTTTTCTTTACTGTAGCAGCCTCCTTTCATGTCTGGACTGCAAACCATTTTGACTTCTATTGTAATTATATGCTACTGACAGGTTCAAAGTAGGGTATGTAGGTATCTCTCAGGGAAATTTTATAAAAGAATCATTTTCTCAGCTGCTCCTGGTCTCAACCGAATGTCCTGATGTCCCACTGTGGTACCTTCGCAGAACACCAGACATCCAATTGCAATGCCCAGGACTTTTACTTTGGCAAATACAGACCTTCAAAAACTGACTCATTATTGGAATTGCAAAGATTTAATTTGTATTTTTCTTCCTGCTCCAAAGCAATTGGAATGTATTCATTAATTCAATAAATGTTCATTGAAATAAAACTATGAACTAATTAGATAGATCCATTCTTAGAGATTCAAAGCAGGAAACAGATAATAAGCAGATCAAAGAATAAATATGTAAATATGATAATCTGAGATAGTGTTAGGTGATATAAAAATGTAAAATAAAGGGATATAGTCATTCAGGGAACAGTATTTGAATGATCAAATCAGGCCTCTGAAGAGGTGACATTTGAGTGAGGCCTGAGTATTGAAAAGAGGAGAAAAGTATTCTAGATGGAAGGAACAGCAGGCCCCAGATAAGAATGAAATTGGTATGATTGAGGGATAGAAACAAAGTGTACAACAAGTAAAGTGAGCAATAGAGATAGTGTATAAGTTGAGGTTTCCATGTAGGTACTTTGTTGAGAACTTTGAGAACAGAGAGAACTTTGTTGGCCATGGTAAGGGTCTGGATGTTATTCTTAAATACAGTGAATGGAAGAATTCTAACTAGATAATAGCTAAACTATGCCATATTTCTCTTTCATTCCCAGTTCTAATATATCTGCTTCTCCTGGAGTTTAGTAGGTTTGGGTTTAATGGAAGTCCTGGAAGCAGGGAAATGATGAAGAACTTTCTTTTCCATGGGTCAGGGAAGAACCTAGAGAACAACCTGAGAGCCCTGTACAAAGATGGAATCACAACAGGCCCTTGGAAGAGCTTGGCCACTAGGGGTTTGTGGATGCCCAGGGATCAAGTTGACACTGGATCATGTGAGTGGGTTTACATAGCCCCAATATGGCCAAGAAGGAACTGCAAAGGGGGTTGAAGACTCCTTGCTCCTGAGGCTAAGCTTGTATGGTGGGCAGAAAATGGGGAGCTGGAAGACTTCCACCTTGGAAGCCTGGTATGGAGAATGACGGCTGCCCAACCTGCAGCCTATAGGATTTAAGAACATCTTACCTTCCAACTTGTAGCCAGAAAAACAGTGGCCCCAATATACCAACAAGGAAAAATGATAATAAAGGAGACCAGAAACCAGAGAAAGGAAATACAACAGATTAGGTGCTTATCAAAACAGACAAGAAGGAAACACATAACAATCTAAACAATGGAAAACAGCACACATAAGAACGCTCAGGCATAGTTAAAAAAAAAAAAAAAGAAAAGACTATGTGGTACTAAGGAAATACAATTTTCAAGTTAAAAATTTATTAATCAACATAAAAAGATTGTTATTATTCTTGAGATCCAAATTTGTGATCTAAAAGGCCAAATAAATAACCTCAAATTAGTAAAATTTTAAAAAGAAAATAACAAGTAAAAAACAAAACATGTAGAGCATGATTTCTGAAGTGGCTATACATAATAGGAGTGTAAAAAAAGAAAAAAGAGATGGATGACATATAATAATGATAATAAATAGAGGGAGAAAATGGTTCTGACTTAAATAAAGATCCAAGCCTGTAGATTCAAAGGGGTATACTGACTTTCAGACATATCTGATATATCTGGGTAAATTCTTGAACTTTAGATACAAAGAAAAATTTCTACAAATGTCTATATAGAAAAAATATATTTATAGAAAAAATAAGAAATTTCATTTGTAACATTTGAAGTTGGAAGCTGGTAAAACAATATCCTATACTCTGAGGTAAGAAATTTACAATTCAACCATCCTATTCCCAGTCAAGATTTAATTATAAGTTAGAGGAAAAGAGATATTTGTGAATATGCAGGAATTTAGAAATATATTATTCACATAGCACAACTGAGAAAAACACATGCCTACAGACACTAGTCAAGTAAGATAAATGAAGTCTGTCCAGAAAAAGTCCAGCCACTGTTAATATAACAGTTTGTGCGACATCAGTGTAATCTGGCAGCCAAGGAAAGTGGACTCAAATGTGCATATGTGAACAATGACAACTTCATTTGATAGTTAGATGGGGGCGGTAGATGCTGTTGAGTGAGCATGTGTACTGTGTGGCCATTGCATTCAAAATGACTGAGCAACTAGAGCAACAAATGTTAAGCTTGAACATTGTCTGCAGAAACTATTTGATGATTCAGAAGGCTTTTGGGGATGATGCGATGAGTGCAGCCCAATAAAAATGTGGCACAGATGCTTCAAAGATGGTCAAGAATCTGTTAAAAGTGATCCATGTTCTGGAAAGCCTGCAAAAAGCAGAACACTTCAGAATGTTCAATATGTATGGGCTGCAGTCAACAAAGCTCTGGGACTGACAGTGTGAGAACTAGAAGCTGATCTGGGGATTCCAAAAACTACTGTGCCCAAGATTTTGATGCAGGATCTTGGCATGAAACCTATTATGGTAACATTTACTCCACAGCTTCTGCTACCAGAGCAGAAGGAACATTGTGCTGCAGTTGGGAGAATGGTATGAGGTCCCAAAGTAACTCCTTAGAAGGGGACTAATGTGTCATTGTCCTATGTAAAATGTTCCTTGAATCATCTTCAAGAAATGTCTCTATTTTTCATATTACATGGATGGATACTTCCTGGACAGACCTTGTATCTGAATTGAGATCTCAGTAGAGAAGATTAAGAAGAGAGGGAACGCCCTGGCTGGTGTAGCTCAGTGGATTGAGCGTGGGCCTGCAAACCAAAGGGTCGCTGGTTCGATTCCCAGTCGGGGCACATGCCTGGGTTGTGGGCCAGGTCTCCAGTAGGGGACGCACAAGACACAACCACACATTGCTGTTTCTTTCTCTCTCTCCTTCCCCTCCCCTCTCTCTAAAAATAAATAAATACAATATATTAAAAAAAAAAAAGAAGAGAGGGAGCATGCAGTGAGCAATAAAACTTGGGATGTGTGTGTATGTGTTTAATACAATAAATGTATAATTTCAATGCTTAAAGTGGAAGCAACATACTTTAAGAAACATCCTAATAATAGTTTAGAACTTGAAGTACTATCTCAGCTAAACATGGTTATTAGGAAGAAGAAAGGAGGGCAGAGAAGGGAGGGGAAATGAAAGTGTTAAAAAGTCTTATGAGGAGTGGGGAATGGAAAAGGGAGGAGAAGACAGAAGTAAAACTATGTTAAAGGCCCCCTTTTGGGGGTTGAGGGTTAGGTAAGAAAAATAACATTTTGATGGGGCTAATAGCTTTTAAAATAAGAGCAGAAAAATATTTATGTAATTTTGAGTTCTGGGAAGGATAAGTTAACTATTGACTAAGTGTACTGAAAGTTTCAAGAGGAAAAAAATAAGATGGAAAAGAATTTAAATCAGCAATAATAAGAAAAAGGAAGCAAAAAAATTTACTTAAAGCAAACTAGAGAAATAAACTCAAGTTAATACTTGTTATAATTAATACAAATTTTATTTTCATGAAAGTATTGATCAGATTGCATTTAAAAAACAGAACTTAGTTATCTATTATTTAAAAGCATCATACTTGTAAATAAAGTGATGAAAGACTGTTCAAAATGAAGGTATGGGAAAGGAATACTATACAATTAGTGTGGAACCCAATATACAATAGAATCCAAAAAATAGATCCCAGAATATGTGGAGGTTTAGGATGAAACAAGGATAGCATTTTAATTCATTGGGATAGAATGGATTGTTTAATGAGTAGTGCCAGCTCAACTGGCTACCTACACCTAAAATAAAATAAATTTGGTCCTCTACCTTTTACTAAAACTATTTCCATGTATATTAAAACTTAAAAGTAGGGGAAAAATAACTCTCCAGGAAACTGAATACACTTCTGTTATGGGTATTGAAAACATTTGAATCAAACAGAAATGGACTTTCTGAAAAAGTTGACCATCCTAATTTAGAAATAGTGTGAATTTACAAATTATTAAATTCTAAGTCAGACAGTGATTGCTACGATTCTGGCACTTCTAAGGAGAATAGCGTTTAAAAAGACAATTCATAGGAAAACATTTTAACTTACCAAAGACACTGTCTTTTCATTTAGGTCCATATATTCTTGTGAGTATGGTTTTTGAAACTTGCTGTCATAGTCAACGTTATTGACTTTAAAGCTGATGTGATAATAGAAATATGTCTTCCCTGAGGAGAGAAAAGAAAAAAATAGTTCTTACTTTGGTCATTATGTAACTACTTTTATTCTTCAGAAAATCATGTGAAATACAATACTCTGATAAAATTTCAGGTAACTTGACATTTAAGTAAACTTGATTATTAGTCTCTGTTTAAATAACTTTGACAGAGGATTGTTTATTAAATTATAACTTCACCCAAGAATGTCATCAGAATTTTTAATGTAATATTTCAGTATGCTAGCTTTCAAGTTTGGGAAATCTGGAGACAGATTAGTTATTATCAGATGAGATTATATTAAAGCATAAATTATTATCTTAATTTTCATGATCTTCACAGATAACACAGGAAAATCAGTGGAGTCATAGATTTAATCATTTATGAAGTACGTAGGAAAGGAAAGTGTATACGGAAGAAAGTAAAATAAGGTATGATTTGTAAGTACTACAAATTAAGTAAACAGAACAAAGAAATCAAATCTACAACATTCAGAAAGTAAAGCAAAGGATAAAGTTGAAGGTAGGCTAGGCTGTCCTATTTAATTTAATTAATTTTTTTAAAAAACTTGTTATAAAAAATTTATTGCAAAATGATAAACTTTTTTCTTTTTATTAAATTTATTAGGGTGAAATTGGTTAATAAGATTATATAGGTTTCAAGTGTATATTTCTATGATACACAGTCATATTTCATTGTGTTCCCCCCATCCAGAGTCAAATCATCTTCCGGCACCATATATTTGATCCCCTTTACTCTAATTACCCCCACCCCCTTCCCTCTGGCAACCACCATACTGTTGTCTGTGTCTATGAGTTTTTGTTTGTTTTTCTTGTTTGTTCTTTGTTGCTTTCAGTTTTATATCCCACATATAAGTGAGATCGCATATGGTTCTTAGCTTTTTCTGTCTGATTTATTTCACTTAGCATGAAATTTTCAAGGTCCCTTTATGCTGTTGAAAATAATAGTATTTCATCTTTTCTTATGGCTGAATAGTATTCCATTGTATATATGTAACACATCTTCTTTATTCAGTTCATCTATCAGAGGACACGTAAGTTGTTTCCAAGTCTTGGCTACCATGAACATTGCTGCAACGAACATAGGAGTGCATATTCTTTGAAAATAAATGTTTTCAAGTTTTTTGGGTAGATACTCAAAAGAGGGGTTGCTGGGTCAAATGGTAGCACTATTCTTAAATTTTTGAGGAACCACCATACTGTTTTCCATAGTGGCTATACCAGTTTGCATTCCCATCAGCAGTGAATGAGGGTTCCCTTTTCTCTACAACCTCTCCAGCACTTGTTATTACTTGTCTTGTTGATAATAACCATTGTGAGGTAGTATCTCATTGTAGTTTTGATTTGCATTTTCCTAATAGCTAGTGAAGTTGAGCATCTTTTCATATATCTGTTGGCCATTTGTATGTCTTCTTGGGAGAAATGTCTGTTCAGGCCTCTGCCCATTTTTTAATTGGAGCATTTGTTTGTTTGGTGTTGAGTTATATGAGTCCTTTATATATTTTGGATATTAACCCCTTGACAGAGCTGTTGTTTGCTAATATCTTCTCCCATTTGGTTGGTTGCCTTTTTGTTTTGTCGATGGCTCCTTCGCTGTGCAGGAGCTTTTTAGTTTGATATAGTCCCACTCACTTATTTTTGCCTTCACAAGGCAAGCAGGTACAGTGGTAAATGGAGTGAAAGGTACTACTGCTTTCGGAGGAACTAAAAGACTCTCATAATAAAGGATTAGCTCCTTGTAGAGGAAATGGAGTCAGTCAGTCTCCCTTGCTGGGCCCGATAAGCAGTACTGCCATAACCCTGAGTGGGCCCACGTGCGCAGAATCACACTTTGTTATATAATGTCTTGGCTCCCTGCCAGCTTTGTGTGCGCTTAGTACCGGAGGGAGCCGGGACTCCCTACCAGTGCTATGCAGGGCTTGCGGCAGCGGAGATCGCTTGCCCTCGAGTAAAGGCATGTCGGGCATTCCCAGGGCTCCACTCACTTTCTTCTGTCTGCCCAAATCCAGAGTGAACCTTCCTGGCCTTGAAAGGCTACCACACACTCCTCTTCTTCAAATGTAACTTAGATTTTGAGCAGAGAAAAATACTATGACCTAGGATCTCTTCTAAGTGTTATTTTCATTTTTTTCTTTTATTTTCTTTCTGGAAGAGTCATATTTGCAAATCCAGGTCATATTCTGGGCTAAGGTTATGAGCTCCAGAAAGGACTAGATCCCGACTAATTCTCCTCTTTGTATTTTAATTTTTTTTATTTCCAAGTGATTTTTAAATATTGACATATAACATTATAGTAGTTTCAGGTATACAACATAATGGTTTGATATATGTATATATTATGAAGTAATCACCACAGTAAATCTAGTTAACATCCATCAAAGTGATTTTTATGCATATTAAAGTATAAGAAGCAAGACTTATCTTGATAAGTGGCCCTCAGCCAGGCTTCCAAATTAGGATCACATGTGGAGTTTTAAGAGCTATCATCACCTGTGGCCTCTCCCACAGAGTCTGTCTATTGGTCAGAACGTCAACGTTATTTTAATCAAGTGCTCCAGGTGATTCGAAGGGGAGGCCAGGGTTAAATATGAAGACTCCTGAGTATATTATGAGAACTGAGTTCAGACTTTGGTCCAAAGGGAGGTAACAGGATCTGCTGCTCTACATGGGTTTGGTAGGGGCAAGTCAGTGCAGCCACATTATCCATGCTGGAGCAGAGTTTTTTGGCATCTGTGAGGAGACAGGGATAGAGAAACTCAAAAGTTTGGTCTCCATGTGGGAGCTCATTTTTCCCGAATCTCTCTTGTGACAAAGGGCAGGGAAGGGTGAGCTTTCCCTCATTTCAAGGCCCTTCTGCTCGCGGTTGTTGTGGTAGCAGGTGAAGGGTCTCTGCCAAAGCTATTAAAGGTATATTCTCAGGATGCAGATGTGATTTCTCCACATAACCTTACCTGAGGCAAAACAGCGGAGAAGAGAGAGAAGAGGACGAAATGGAAGACTCTCAGGTAAGTGTCATGCTCTGGCTTAGGGGCTGTGCTCTCTTTTTCTTCTAATGTGCCATGGTTATAGAATAAGCAAACATTTACATCTGTACCTCTGGTACTTCTGCTTAACAAGTGTGTTTTTAACTACTTTTAAAAAATTCTCTAATTATAACAGTCAAGATTAGCTTTTTACCACACTTCTCCCCAAATCCTAGAGCCTTCTCTCCATTCACACTTTTGGCATGCCTTGGGCGATTCCTGCCATGAGCAATTCTCTATAGCAGCGGTGTCAAACTCATCTTCACCAGGGGCCACATCAGCCTCGTGGTTGCCTTCAAAGGGCCAAAATGTAATTTCAACTCCTTAACAGTTAAGTGGTTACATTTATACAGTCCTAAAATTATTTTGGTCCTTTGAAGGGAACCACGAGGCTGATGGTCCCCCAGTGAAAATGAGTTTGATAGCCCTGCTCTACAACTACTGAAAGTATTTCCTTTGTGACAGATCAACTTAAAAAAAAGTATTGATCTCCAAGATTTCTATGTGGGATCAGGTGGGGCCCTGGGGTATCAGTGAAGAAGGAGAATGCAGTGTCGGGTCCTGTCTAAATGTTCCACCAGCTGTCTATGGACCGGGATTAAAAAATGCACGTCTCACCAGGATGGCATTAACGGTCCAGAATAACTCACAAATTCCTGAAAAAGAAGAGTAATTACAACAGATGAACTCTCTAAAATGCTACAGACTAACTATTTAAATGCACTATTGTGTAAAATGGGTGCTCATTTGAATAAAAGTGATGTTTAATATGATTTACTTGTTTTTCTGACCAATAATATCACAGCAGTTATGTGTCCTTTGGCAAGTATTAGGTACCTGATATCAGTTTGTCCAGCTGATGTTAACTTTATTCACTTGGTCAGGTGCTTTCTGCTAGATTCCTCCACTACTCCTCTTTGTAGGTTTTTTTTAAAATTACTTTATTATTCTTCAATTACAGTTGTCTGCATTTTCTCCCTTCCCCTCCTTCCTTCCTACCCCCCCATCCTCTTTGTAGTTTTAAAAAATTATTAAAAGTAATCTAAAAATGTTGTTCATGGAAGTAGATTTATGTTGAATTTTCTTTTTACAATGCCACGTGTCCTGTGAGAAATAGAATTTTTTGTGTGTTGTCAGGATGAT
Organism: Micronycteris hirsuta; assembly: GCA_004026765.1. NCBI lineage: Eukaryota > Metazoa > Chordata > Mammalia > Chiroptera > Phyllostomidae > Micronycteris > Micronycteris hirsuta. Next base: position 14,800 of record PVJI01015487.1, read on the forward strand.
ACATATGTTGTGGGTTTATAATGAACTGATCACTGTCAGTGCATCTCCCTGTATGATTTCACACCTAGCTCCTTTTTACCTATGGTGACTTATTTGCTCAAAACGGTCTGATGGCAACCTATTGCTCCCATTCTTGGCTGCTGTTATCTTAGAAGATTAATCACCTTAAAGTTGTTCAGTTTGATCCTTGGCTTCTCTTGTCCATATCAAAGACTTGCTGAAAGTAGTTCTCAAGGCCAGAATTTCCCAAATATTCCTCCAGAGAGTCAAAAAGATACCTTTTACAGAATCTATTAGAGTTAACAAACTTGGTACTGAAAAGACACTCTAGGAAAAGGACCTCACATATTTATCATTTTGGCCCTTGAAAGCAAGGAAACAGAGCAAATAAGTTTGAGTTTTAGAAGGAATTATTTCTGCCTAGACTCTGATGTTTTTCCCTTTCATTTTTCCTTTCCTTGAAAGTGAAGTTGCTATTTTGAGAGCCAACAGCTTATTATGTTAGCACAGGGAGATTTGGAAATATTATCATGAAATAGTAGTAGGGAGAAAGTCAGGAAGAAAGATGAATTTTCCCTGTGCATATACAGAAACTTTACTGGCAATATCATCTGTCAATTTCTCACTGATCATTCACAGTGTAATCCATTGAAACAGCATTTTAACCGGGATCCTGAGAGGGCGGATGGGGAGTGGGGAACCCTGTTATTTACTGATACCCTTTCTTCTCTTTTTCTATAATGATACAGTTTGTGATTTTAACTGAGCAAATATTATCCAAAAATAAAAACTATACTTCCCTACCTCTGTTACATCTAGGAGTGATCTAGTGCATTTAGGTTTAACAAATAAAATGAAAAGGAAAGTGGTATGTGCAAACTCCTGAGATGTTTTCTTATTGAGAGAGGGCATCCTCTTTTCCTTCCTTTTCTACCTTTTTTCTTGTCTGCCTGGAATGTGGACATGATGGCCAGAGCTGGCATAGTCACTTTGGACATTGAGATGCTCTGGGCAAAGTAGGACATGGTGGAGCAAAGAGATGGAAGGAGCCTGGGTCTCTGCCATCCCGAAGTGACATACTGAACGTGGGTCACTGGCCTCTGAACTTATTTGTTGCTGAATCTTACACGTACCCGTCTCTCTCTAGATCAGTGGTTCTTTACCTTGGCTATACATTAGAAGTAACTGGGGCTTTTAAAATGACAATTTCCATTCTAGACAGCATCTTGGAGAGTGGACTTGTGTGCACATACTTTTTTAAAAAAGCTTTCCAGGTGATCCTAAAGTGCAGCCAGGGTTAAGTTTCACTGCTGTAGATCAGGGGTCAGAAAGCTATGAAACCAAGCCTGCAGCCTGGTTTTAGGTGGCCTGTGAGCTAAGAATAGTTTTTATATTTTTTAAAAGTTGAAAATAGTCAAAAGAATATTTTGTGACATGTAAAAATCATACAAAATTAAAATTTCAGTGTCATGAATAAAGTTTTATTGGAAAACAGCTATATTCATCTATTTACATATTGACTACTTTAACACCACGACAGAAGACTCAAATAGTTGTAATAGAGACTGTAATGGCTCATCAAGTGGAAAATACACAGTATCTGGTCTTTTGCAAAGAACGTATGCTGGCTCTGCTTTAGCAATTTTAGTGCAAGGACTAACGTGTTGCACTAGAAGCTTTCCTCCATTACTGCTATCCCCCTTTACAATGCCAAGCCCAGCCCCTGACATTAAGTACATAGTAGTCACCTGTGAATGCTTGTTCAGCCGAATCTGTATATAGTTTCAGATACTCTTATTCTTTTTCCCATTTTATCAATCTATTTATCTACCCATCTGTCATCTATGTATCTCTTAAAATGTTAACTAAATAGAAAATATGACATTACCATTATATAGAGTCACATGAAGCAGAGAAAGGTAGGTATTCTGGAGTATTTGCTCCGTGCTTTGGCTTGGTCAGCTATCTTGTTTAAGTAATTACTGTCCCAAGGTAAACGATAGTTACAGTGAGATGGCTGGTTGCTCTCAGCTTTGGGATCTGGGATAGTGAGCTAGAAAACCTAAAATGATACTGAAAATTTCATTCAAATGAGGAGCATTATAAGGCTGCCTAGGTGTGATGCCAAAGCATCTGGATAAAAAGTATACAATTCAGTTAGTCAGACTGAGATCTAGTTTGTTTAGTGACAAAACTTTTATTTTTAAATAACATAGATTATTTAAAAATCTGATTTAATTTTTTAGTTCAGACAAGATACTATAGTGTCAGCTACGCAGCCTTAAGGTGAAAAACCATTTAATGACTTTTAAGAAGAAAAAAGGAAATAAAATCTAGGATGTAAGAAGCCCTATCAAAGTATTTTATACAGTCTCAAATGATTCTATTATTGCTTCTACAGGTTTTCTATGACTTGAGAAAATTATCATCAAAACTTACTCATTGTTCTGATGCAGAAGTACTTAATTTTGGATTGTTCTCCTTCTTCTCAGAAGTGTTTATAACCCACTAAAGTTTATAATGCCTGGGAAAGAGGTAATGCTGTGACTAAATCCAAGAGTAAGGTCTTAAATAGGTGGAGCCCATCATCGTTCTCACCTGAGTAGTTTCTTCTAGGCCCACGGAAACTATCTACAGAACACTGCAGAATAAAATAACAGTGGTAACTGTACACATATGCACAGATACATATAAACTGGTATTCCAAACAAGTATATTTTATAAGATGTAACCATAAACCCAGTTTTTAAGTTTGTTAGTAATAAAAAGTTATATGGTAACAAATCACAAAATATTGTCTCAATTTAGAAGTTAAAATACCCAGGTCTGCATAATAACCAGTATTTGAACTTGATATAAAGTTGAGAGTCCTCCCTTCCTAAGCTTTTTCATACTAGTCCTGCTCTTCTACTTTTTTAACTCTATTAACTGGATTGGGGACCCCGCTAGGTCCTTACATGAATGGCTGAGAATTTGACAGCTAGGTTTGGTGTTCTAGGCACTTAGTACATGTCTAATACTAAAGCCCTCCTAGGTTTTACTGAACTTTGAAATTCCCTTTCCCTTCCTTACTGGAGATGTGTCAACTAGAGTTCCCTTACGTGGATAAATGTAACTATTCCAGTTTGCGTTTACCTTTTCCTCAGCGTTTAGACAGCTGAAGATATTTCCCATTTTTTTAACCTGAAAACTGATTACCACTCCAGGTGGCCTCTTGGACTGGGCCTAAGATGATGGTGTGTTTTTTTTTTCTCGGTGACCTATGTCTGTTTCATAGGAAACACTTAGGCACTGTTTCTCTTAAAGACTGTGGTTGTTCAAACTGCCCACAGGCACCACTTCCCCTTCACTCCACTGAACAAGCTCCAACTCTCTTGTCCTTTGCATATTCCAGGTGTGACTCAGACTTCAGTCTATGGTGTTCCTGAATCTGTAAGATTCTTAGATCAGATTGGTCTCTCATTCAAAGCCACCTCTCAGCTCGATGTGAAGGGGAAATCCCTCTTCCCATGTCGGGGTGGTTGTAGCAGTATGAGAAATTGCAGCTCATCTATTTCTAATGATAACCTCTTCAAATATCTTTTTCTTATCTCCAATTCCTGGCACCTTTGTACACTTGATGAAAGGCAGCAGGTTCTGGGTCTATGTTTTGAGTGAGCATCTTTTATTCAAAGGTTTACAGGCACGTGCTATGACTAAGATTCTTGATCTGTCAGGGTAGCAGCTGGCATCACAACCTACCTAATGACAGTGTTTGCACAAGTCATCATTCTGTGCCTGTGGAAGTGTGTGCAGGGAAGACGAGGCTGAGACATTAGTAAATGCCCAGGGCTTGGGGGGGATGGCCCCCTTACTCCGTGGTGTGCCGCTCTTTCTCTCATTGTCAGTCTTTCCCTTTACAAGCTGAGACAGATGTTTACTTAGCCTGACAGCCTCTTTTCTAAATGTCTTTTATTCAGAAAATACTATGTTTTAAAGTACTAGTTCCCAGCTTGTGGGCCCTGAATTATGTAGGATAGGGGCATGGTAGAACAGAGATGATTCTAGGGGAAAATATTTATATCCACACCAGGCCTTGTTCTTCTAGACTTAATAAACTGATTCTTATACATACATGTATTACTTATTTTCAAATATAGGTAGATGTAACTAATTAAATACAAGCTTGTTTAAAAGCATTGCTAAATTTACAGTACCTGTTTATTTTTATTTCCTCATTCAACAAAGTAATTCTCCTGTGAGAATGTAGTTTTTTTAAAATAAAAAAGTCCCCATCCTTGAAAAAGTTAGGAAAGAGTTGGTGAAAGAAAATAATAAGCACAGGACACAGAACTTGGCACACAGAACTATTCTTATGAAAAGCCAAACTTGAAGATCCCATACTTTCATCAGTTTATGAAAAATATATAGAAAAATTTATACTTTTTAAATCTTCCGTTAATGGAACATACTTTACATTTTAGAGAGAATTTTATGAGAAAAAATGTATAGAGAATAATTGTAGGTTTTGGAATAAGAAATCTTAGCTTAGAATTCTAGATTGCAGGCTTTTAGATTTGTTTATTAACTCATTATCTCTTCAGAAAGTTATAAGTTCAACGATAAAGACTATGACTACTGCATTTATTAATGTACCTCTAGCACCTGAATCCTTGCCAGGAATTTAAAAAAAGAGCATACAAAAATCTCCAGGTTCGGAATGCCCTAAGCCAAAGGTCTCTGAAGAACAAAGACTATAGTAAATGTTATTAACCATAAGAAATTCCCTCTGACAAATAATGTTGTCTGATTCCTTTCCTTCCCCCACTCTCAAAGTTCCTAATGTTCCAACAATGGGAAATTAAATCCACGTGACTGGAAAGCCAGGTGTCATGAGTACTTACCAATGAAATGAACCATGAGTCCGATGATTATTGCAGTGATCGCCAGCATTATGACACCCAGGGTAATCTTCCCGCACCTTGTGAGTTTAATTTTTGTGTTTGACTCTGTTCTTCTGAACAGAGAGAACAGGAAAGCAAGTGTTAACTGGAGTAAGACATGGAATTCTCTTAGCAATAAGTATAAATTTGATGTTAAGTATAAAAGTATATTATTTTTCATTAATTATGGATTCAGTAGACTGCTGAACTTGGAAAACAACATGTAGAGTTAGTGAAAATAATAATTGGCCTTATTTTTTAGCACATATGAATAATGATGGTAATACTAAAATCATAATTCATTTATTCAGCAAATATTTTAGATGGTCTACTATTAATTAAGTACAGTTTTAGAAAAAAGGCCTCTTTCCTTGTGGAGCTTACATTTTACTGAGGGAAGCTAGACGACAAACAAAGGGTATAATTAATAAAATTCACAATTCTCAAAACGATATGAAATTCTGTAGGAAAAAATAGAGCTACGTAAAGAACTAGATGAAATTGCCAAGGGAATAAATGCAGATAAAGAAGACCAAGATGTGATCAGTGGGGCACTCCCATATGAAGAGATTATAGAGAAGAGGAAGACCCAGCCAAGGAGACAGGAAATAACTAGTGAGAGTAGGAAGGAAACCAAGGGAAAGTGGTGTCCTGGAAGTGTCTCAAGGATGAGGAAGGGAATCAACTGTGTCAGATGTTGCACATGGCTCAAATAAGATGAGCAAATGAACACAGAAAATGGACTGTTGCATTAGCATTATAGAGGTAATTGCTGACCTTGATGAAAGACGTTTTAGGAATGGAGACTCGTTAGAGATGAAATGAAAGAGAGTGATAAAGGAACTAGAGACAGTGACCTCTGACCCCTCTTTCAATGAGTGCTGAAATGGGAAGTGAAGAAATGACTATACATGGTGAAGAAAATGGGATAAAGCTAAGTCTTATTTTATCACAGAAAAATTTAAAGTATACATGAAAGTAGAGAAAATAGTTTAATGAACCTCCATATGACTATCACATAGATTTAAGAGCTATGAACATTTTGCAATATTTCATGTGTTTTTCTGACTATTTTAGAGTAGTTATAGAAAAATATTATATCATGACATTCACCCCTAAATATTTTCCCTTTAAAAAGTAAGGGCATTTAAAAAATGTGACCATTGTCATACCTAATGAAATTAATAATAATTCCTTAATATCCTCTAGTACCAAGTTCATATTCAATATTTCTACTTATCTTTAAAATGTCTTTTACAATTTTTTATTGTTGAACAAAAATCAAATCAAAATCTCTCCATTACACTTGGTTATTATATCTCTTATATCTCTGTTTATCTAGAACAGTTTTATATTCACTCTCCTTTTGTGATTTTATAACACTGACTTGAAGATACTGGATCAGTTCCCTTATAGAATGTTTTACCTAGAACAGGTCTTCTAGAAGAAGACCTTCATTTATTTTTTTTTCAAAACATTTTAATTAAATGTTTCATTTTGTGATTTTAGAGTCACATGCAGTATATGAAATAATCTCTAGAGAAGTCCCTTGTACACCTTATCCAGTCTCCCCCAATGGTGACAACTTGTAAAATAATAATACAACATCACGATCAGGATATTTACATTGACACAGTCAAGGTACCTAACATTTCCATCACCACAAGGGTCCCTCATGCTGCCTTTTTATAACCACACCTGTTTGGCTCCTGCCTCCTTTCCCTCCTTAAGCCCTGAAACCACTGAACTGTTCTCCTTTTCTACAATTTTGTCATTTCAAAAATTTATATAGATGGAATCATACAATATGCAATCTTTTGAATTTTATTTGTTTTCACTTATCAAAAGTCTCTGGCGATTCATTCAAGTAATGCTATGTATTAATAGTTTAAAATATTAAACATTTTGAGGACTTCTGCCAAGATGGTGTCATAGGTGGATGCACTCGCTGCCCGCACATCCAGAGTGCCTAAACAATGAACGCAGTAGCGAAAAATTAAACAACCAGAATGGACAGAATCGAACTGAAGGGAAGTCCTTGACACCCAGGAGGTAGGAGAAGACGAACATCCAGGCTGGTAAGCGGGGCAGAACCGGGCGGAGGAGCAGAGTGAGAGGCAGCTCTCACGGAGGGACTCACGACGCCAGTGCCTGTACAGGGCGTGGCCCGGAACAACAGGTGAATCCCACAAGCCAGCGACGCTGCTGGAGAGAGGCCAGGGCTGAGCCAGCAGAACCCAGTCTGGCAGAAAAGGCGGTGGGGAACTGGGGAGCGGAGGAGTGATGGGAGCCCGCGGTGATCGGAGGTCGCCATTGCTTCCTCCCAGGCCCCGCCCCCAGAGGCAACGTCACCCAAAAAGCGACCCAGGTTACCGGTACCTGCGAGGTGATAAGTGCACCGAGATAAAAAGAATGAAAGTGGCCAAAATGAAAGATCAGAACAAATTACAACTAACAGATGACAACATAGTCAACCTATCAGATGCGCAATTTAAAATGCTTGTAATCAAAATGCTAACAAAACTGGAAGATAGGTTGCAAATAATTGAACAGATGAAGAATACGATAAGGATAATGGAGGAAGATTTACAGGGAACCAATAGGGAAAAAAAGGAAGTTGGATCTCAAACCGATGGGGTGGACCAGAAGGAAGAAACAAGAATTCAAAAAAATGAGGAGGGTCTCAGGAACCTCAGAGACATTTGTAAATGACCCAATATCTGGATCATAGGGCTGCCAGAAGGACAAGAGGAGCACCAAGAAATTGAACGTATTTTTGAACAGATAATGAAGGAAAACTTCCCAGATCTGGCAAAGGAAATAGGCTTCCTAGAAATCCAAGAAGCTCAGAGAACCCCAAAGAAGTGGGACCCAAAGAGGAACACACCAAGGCACATCATAATTACATTATCCAAGGTCAAGAATAAGGAAAGAATCTTACAAGCAGCAAGAAAAAAAGAGACAGTTACCTATAAAGGAATTCTCATAAGACTGTCAGCGGATTTCTCAAAGGAGACCTTCCAAGAAAGAAGGGGCTGGAGAGAGATATTTCAAATCATGAAGAGCAAGGGACTACAACCAAGAATAATCTATCCAGCAAAACTTTCATTTAGAATGGAAGGGCAGATAAAGTGCTTCTTAGATAAGGTCAAGTTCAAGGAGTACATCATCATGCAGCCTCTACTATATGAAATGTTAAAAAGTTTCGTATGAGGACTCAGGAGAGAAGGCACCGAGGCCAGATCAGCTACCGGGGAATTCAGATCAGTCACAGCCAAGACGCTTGTGAGGTAAGCAAGCAAAATACAACCAGAGAAACAAAATAGAATCAGAGACAATGAAGTTTAGAACATTCTGGCAGTAACCAGAGGGGAGGGGGAAGGGGATAATGGGGACAAGGGTATTCAGGAACTGCTATAAAGGACACATGGAGAAAACCAAGGGGGAGGGTGGAAGCAAGGGAGGGAGGTGGGTTTGCCTGGGGTGGGGTCAGGGGAGGGTAGATGCGGACAACTGTAATTGAACAACGATAAAATAATTTTAAAAAAATTAAACATTTTGAGAAATAATTCCTAGTATAGATTATCACATTTTATTTAATCATTTACTCAATAAAGGACACCACTTTTTTTAGATTGTTTCCACTTTTTGGCTGTTAGGAATAAAATTGCTATAAAATTTGCTATGTACAAGTTTTTGTGTGGAAATAAATCTTCATTTCTTTGGGATAAGTGTTCAGAACTGTAATTGCTCAGTCATATGGTAGTTTTATGTTAAATTTTTAAGAAACTCCCAAACTGTTTCTCTGAGTGGCTATAACATTTTATATTCTTCTGACATGTATAACTGACCCAGCTTCTCTGCATCCCTGCCTATATTTTTTGCTAAAATGACTTTTTATTTTAAATGTTCTGATTGCTATGGGGAAATACCCAATGATTTTACTTTTCATGATGCTAAATATCTTTACATGTGCTTATTTGCCATTTGTATATTCTCTGGAGGGTCTATGTCTTTTTCCTTTTTATCTAATTGTGTTTTCTTTTTTAGTGTTGAGTTTTAAGAATTCTTTATATATTCTGGATCCTAGTCCTTCGTGCGATTAGTGTTTTGCAAATACTTTTTCCCCAGTTTGTAGCTTATGTATTCATTTTCTTAAAGTATTTCACAGAGAAAAAGTTTTAAATTTTGATGAAGTCTGATTTCTCATGTATGTCTTGTGGGTCATGATTTTGCTGTTGAATCTGAGAGCTCTGCCTAGCCCTAGATAGATGGCAAAGATTTTCTCCTATATTATTTTCCTTAAAATTTTGTATGTTTTATTCCATAATCTACTTAAAATTATTATTTTTGAATTAATTTTAACTTTGATCTTAGATAAAAGGCCAAGGAGCTATTAGAATTAATTTTTATGGGGGGAGGGGAGGGAGAGGATGCAAATAACTGTAATTGAACAACAATAAAGTAATTAAAAAAAAAAAAGAATTAATTTTTATATGAGGCAAGAGACTTAAGTTGAGGTTATTTTTTGTTCCTTTGTCTGTCTTCTTGCTCCAGTACTACTCATTTAAAAGACCATCTTTCCCCTCTTGAATTGCTTTTGTACCTTTGTCAACATCAGTTGGGTACACTTGAGATTGTTTCTTGGTTCTCTTCTGTTTCACTGGTCAATGTGTCTCACCAGTCCCACGTCATCTCCATTACTGTAGCTGTATGGTAAGTCTTAAAACCAGGTAGACTGATTCCTCCCACTTTATCTTCTTTTCAAAATTGTTTTAATATATTAGTTCCTATGATTCTCCCCATAAACTTTAAATAATTGTGTCTGTATCTAAATAAAAATCTTGCTTAGGTTTTGATAGATATTGCAGTAAAACTGTATCAGTTTGCAGATAATTGAAATCTTTACTATGCTAAGTCTTTCAATCCATTATTACAATATGTCTTTCTATTTTGTTAGATCTTCGATCTCTTTCATCAGTGTTGCACCCTGCACATAAAGTAAATTCTTAATATTTCTATAGAAATATGATGCCCATGAATTTTTTGGGTCTATAATAAAACAATTTTAAAACCTAAAAGACATCTCACTATGTAAAAATTTAGAAGAGAACACTTTTTCCCAATCTGACCAACTCACTTATTGAGTCTAAAATAATGTTAACATGTTTTTAAAGATTTATTTATTTGTTTATTTTTAGAGAGAGGGGCAGGGAAGGAGAAAGAGAGGGAGAGAAACATCAGTGTGTGGTTGCCTTGTGAGTGCTCCCTATTGGGGACCGGACCTGAAACCCAGGCACATGCTCTGACTGGGATTGAACTGGCGACCCTTTGGTTCACAGGCTGGTACTCAATCCACTGATACACACCAGACAGAGCACTGTTTACATTTTTTGGAAAGAAAACTGACTAATGATACTGTAAAACCCTGGGAACTTAATTTCCTATACATGAATAAATTATTCTAAAGCAACTTTTTCCATACTCATAAGTGTATATCTGTGTATTTTACTGAATACAATTTGACATGGGATAAGCCTCCAAAAAACGTAATAAATTGAGTGTGAAATTTTATGTAGCAAATATTTAGAGTATATTTTCCTATTCGTCTCAACCATGTCCTTCTAAAAGATTAAACCATATAAAAACACTGCATTTGTATATCCGAAAATTGAATGTGGGTAAATTTCACAATAATTCACTTATACACAGGTAAACTTCATTTATTGTTTCTCCTTCTTATTTGTCTATATGGTGATGTAACTAGAATAAGAGATACATAATTTTTTGGAAGTGGAAGAAACTTTGCAAATCAGCATTCTAGTATTTTTAATTTTAAAGAAGGAAATTGTAAAACAATATTTTTGCTTTAAGTCATTTCAAATCTAGACAACATAACATGGATTCTAGGTAGCTATTTCTCCTCTGGTTATTATCAGTATATTTAGGGTTTGGTTTAAAGTTCAGATTAGGGTTTGTTTCTGGTCTTTCTTTTTGTTTGTTTTTTGAGGGTGATGGCTATGTTTTCAATTTTTTTATTGTTGTTCAGTTACAGTTGTCCCACCTTTTCCCCTGTTGCTTTCCCCTGCCTGTCACACCCCTCACTCCCACAGTCAATCCCCCCCATTTTCAGTGCCCATGAGGCCTCTATTCATGTTCCTTGACTTGCCCTTTCTCCTTCTTTTCCCCGTTATCCTCCTCCCACAGCCTCTCTAAAATTAAATCATATAAGCCACTCTAACTTGCAACTCTCACTTATCTTTCAGCCAAAATCTAATATCATTACAGTGACTTATCCATCTTAATTAATAAATGTAAAATTATGGTAATAAATAAAAATTAATTTAAAGGCAGGTGAACCAAGTGTTTATTTCTGGCATTCTCACCTGAGTTTTCTAAGATATATATATAGAAAATATATATTTATATAAGAATATACATATATTCTTCTTACTTGCAAAGTGTTTAATTGATCTGAAGTTTTCCTCTGTGTGTATATGTATGTGCATGTATGTGTATATTTCTAGTTTTAAAGGAAAATTCAAGTTTGTCACTATTTGGATTGTTTTCTTTAAAATGTTCTTTAAAAACAATTACAGACATAAAAATTCTACTTTTCTCAAAGTGTTATTATGTAAGATGTTGGTGGGAAAATAGATTACTTACTATTTAACAGAAATTGAGTCTTAGGAGAGAGATTAAGGGAGAAATAGAAAAACTTGTTTTGATCTCAGCAACTTGCCATAATTTCCCAAAATATTATATATTTTTACTAAATATATCCTGAAGCCATTTGGGTAAAATAATGATAAGATAATAATGATATCAAGGATTATTAGGGATATCAGAAACAGTGACTTTGATAGTAAGTTATACTTAAAAATTATTAACTCCTTTAATGGATGAAACCAGGGTCTGATTTCTTATATATTGTTTATGGAGCAAAAGGAGCATAACAAGTTAATATGAAGGACATAGAACATATTACTTGGAAGCCAAGATTAAATAGTTTACTAGCTTTTTTGTTAATGAAATCAAAATGATTAATAGGAACTTAATTTGATGGAAAAGATTTCAGAGGTTCTCTTATAGCTGATTAAACTAAATATTGAGGTAAAAATGTAAAATGGCTGATTATTCAAACCATTTATCAGGAAGGTACATTCTGCTCAATATTATACTCTACTTAGAGTCTAGTTCATAAGATATGAAAATAAAGTTTTCTAAAATTTTTATTAAAAATATGTGTTAAGCTCAAAATGTTTATATAGGCCTGCATTTTCCAGGAAAGACTGTAATGTATATGTGAACATTTATATTTGTAAGTCAGTTTGATTACATTAAGAATCAAAAAATAAACATTATTTGCACATCTTTGTCAGCACACTTCTTTGACTTTCAGGCAATTCCTATCTGAGCACATGGCCCTGCTAATGGGAAGCTGTTTCCAAGTACAAGGTAAATCATGCTGCTAAAAATGTATAGCAGTGCAACATTGCAATGTTTCAATAATAAAAATTATGACCTTAACTTCCTATAGGTAAAACAGCATGTTATGAACAGAAATATTGTCTCTATATCAACATACAGTATTAGGAATTGATGTAACTATCTTGTATTCTTTGCATTTTCTAAGTGAAATTATCTTTTTAAAAGTAAATCCCCCCAATTTTACTTCAGCAATTTCAGCAATTGTACATATACTTTCATGAATGGTCTAATTGTGATGGTAAGATTTTTCACAAAAAATTCACAAAACAAATTCTAATGATCAAAGCTTGTCAATCTTACTCATTCTTGTTTTTCCTTTGTGATTTATATTGCTCTCATTTTCATAAAAATGTTGAGAGTGTAACCTTGTTTTTAAGGACTTTAAAATGCAAATAAAGCAACATGTATTTGGTCCCTTCAGAAAGCTGACCCGAGAAACAACAGCAGGCCATCCCGCAGCCCAGCCCCACTCCCTTCAGCCCACCTGTTCTGCAGGGGCACCCATGCCAGCTTCCTCCGCGGGGTTGGCTCCTTCGCCATCTTCTCCTCAAGTGCCGTGCTGCACAGTCATTCTCCATCTATTTAGCTTACAAGATCCTGTGACTTTTATGTGTTTTATGATAATATTATAATAATAATACTTAGCAGTTACACAACTTTTCATCTTCAAAGTGCTTTCTGAACACTTGCTAATTAATTTTACATTAGTAAAACATGAGTTGTATAGGTGTTGCTCCATAAATAAATAATCAAATGACCCACGTGGAGGCAAAATTTAAAACTCTCAATTGAGTGAGCAAGCAATAGGGTCACTGGGTTTGAGAAGGACGGTGAGCCTTTACCCAGGTTTTGTATTTTGTGAATCTGGAGGTGAGCAACTGCTCTTCTCACCCCTTCGAATCCACTTCCAAAACAGTTGGCAGTTTCATTATTACTCTTTGGTGGAAGGCCCACGGCTGTCCAAGCTCTAACCCTCCATTAGGATATGAATGCTCTCCAACTCATAATGCTCTTGTCTCTTTCAACCCATATATCATCTTTGGATGAATTCCTTTCTCAAATTTTTACAGTAACCCTAATACTAGTGCTCATTAAAGAATTTTATATTCTCTGAAATTCAAAGGGTATTAATTTTTAATTATAAAATATAAAGGTTTAACCAGTGATTTTCCAAAGTTTTGGATAGCACCATGGTTCTTGGCAGCCAATTTAGATATTGGTGTGAAGACTAGATAGGATACATCCTAATGTTTAGATTGACATGTGAGTAAAATAGCAATTCTGCTATTTATTTGCTATGTGAATTGAATTATTCTGGAGGAGAAGGCTTCCTTGGGCAACAGTCCTTGTTAAAGAGATTCAACCTTATTATATGATCAAGTAGAATCACTGTTCTACCTAGGCAATCTCCTTTCTTTCCAAAACATGTGAAAGAAAAGATAATCGGAAAAAATATTTGTACTAAAACTAAAAAGAATCATAATGGCAGTTCTTGTATTAGTTATTAATAAGACCTTGCTCACATATATTTACATGCTTAAAAAACTTCCAATTTAATTATATTTATTTGAGCATTCCAGACTATATGCTTTTACCCTAGTCTTCAAAATATCTAGTTTGTACTCACTCTCATTTGTCTGTATAAATCTTCCTTAGCCTTCAAGTTTAGCTCAATCCTTAGTTTTTCCATATGGCCTTCTCAATATATTTGTTGTACCATCAGAGGCTCACAAACTCATGGGATCTTCCACCAAAATCTACACAGAGCTTAGGGAACATAAGACCAGGGATTAAATAATAAAATTCATCAGTTATTGTATTAGAGTGGCCTTTGGTGATCAAGAAACAAAATATTCTAATACAGGACAACTTCTTTCATTGATGAAAATTTATATTGGATAAATAATCTATGGGACATCCAGACAATGGAACATGATTCAGCACTAAAAAAAAACAAATGAACTATCAATCCATGAAAAGACATGGAAGGAACTTAAATGCATATTACTGACTGAAAGTAGCCAATCTGAAAAGGCTATGTACTATACAATTCCAACTATATGACATTCTGAAAAAGACAAAACTATGGAGACAGTAAAATTATCAGTGGTTGCCAGAAGATAGGGGAAGCAGAATAGTAAGAGGAATGAATATGCAAATCACATAGAGCTATGGAAATAGTCTGTATGATACTATAATGGTTGATACATGTCATTACATATTTGTCCTAACTCATCGGATGTATAAAACCAAGAGTGAACAATAAAGTAAACTCTGGACGGGAGGTGATTATGATGTGTCAGTGTAGGTTCATCAATTGTAACAAATGCACCATTGTGGTGAACAAAGTTGATAACGGGGGCGGGGGGGGGGGAGGCTGGGCATGTGTGAAGCAGGAAGTATATGGGAAATTTGTGTCCCATTCTCTCAATTTTGTTGTGAACCTAAATCTGCTTTTGAAAAATAAAATCGTTAGCCCTGGATGGTGTGGCTCAGTGGTTGAATGCTGGCCAGTGAATCAAAGGGTCACCAGTTTGATTACCAGTCAGGGCACATGCCTGGGTTGCGAGCCAGGTTCCCAGTAAGGGATGTGTGAGAGGCAACCACACATTGATGTTTCTCTCCCTCTCTTTCTCCCTCCATTCCCCTCTCTAAAAATAAATAAATAAATAAAATTTTTTAAATATAAATAAAAAATTAAGTCTTTATAAAAAATGCATTGCATACCTACTATGGCTTTGGCACTATGTTAATTATTGAATTACAAATAATACCCTAAGGTGAATATAATCTTACAATGAAGACAGTCAAATAAACTGGTGTTTAAAACATAACAAGATAAACCATAGGTGGAACATTCATGGAGTGCTATGTGAACATGCAAGTGAAACCAAATCCCACTATTGTGGGAGGGAGTCAGACAGAAGTACTCAGAGGATGTGATATCTGACCTAAAACCTGAAGGTGAACAGGAATATAGTATTTTCACAGGTGAGGGTAATGAATCAATCAGCCCAGTAAAAAGCAAGAGAGAGCACTGTAATTTTGGGTGATTGAAAATTACCCCCATGAAATTTGACCAAGCTATAGAGGGTACAGCAGTGCATGTATGTGGGTGTGTAGGGAGGGGAAGCTGATGGAAGATGAGGGGGCAGAAATAAATGCAGTACTAATGAAGAGTTTAAATATGATTATATTGACATGTGGTTAAAATAATCCTGACTGGCTATGTGAAAAAGAGAGTGGATTATGGAGCTGTAAGGAAACAGCCTTTTACTCATCCATGTGGAAGGGCTTTGAATTAAGGCAGTGATATTTCTAGACTCTGTTAAGAGACTTGATGTCACTTAATGATTGACTGGATGTGGGAGTTATGGAGTTGAGGAGTCAAAACAGAGTCTAAACATTGATGAATGCTTTTATGAATGCACAATTTTGACAAAGGCACCTATGATACCTTGGTGTACAATAGAGCAATCGATGAGCTGTGTGAAGTGGTTCACTGCCCAGCTTGTTAAGCAACTTTATCTAAGCAGTTTGATAATTGGCCCTTTGCATCATGAATTCAACCACCCTTGGGATGCAAACAATATAATTGACTCTTGAAAACACAGGTTTGAACTGTGTGGGTCCAAATATGCATGGATCTTTTTCAATGGATCTTTTGGCCCTTTGTATCTGCAGGTTTCGTGACCATAGATTTAACCAAGTGCAGACAGGAAACAGATTTTTGCATTCACAAATGGGACTTCCCAACCATGACTGACTAAGTCAATGGACCCAAAGCCATTGATTGTAGTTAAGTTTGGGGGAGCCAAAAGTTTTATGTGAATTTTCCATTGCTCTGGGGTTGGCACCACTAACCCCCCTAACTCCCACCTTGTTTAAGAGTTAACTGTATTTTCAATTCACAGTTAGGAATCTATGGTTGGGCATTCAAAAACACTGTTTTAGATTCTCGATTGGTTGAATCTGCAGATGAGAAACCTGCGGATATGATGGGTCAAATGTATTGAAAAATCTGCATATAAGCTGGGTTTTTCAGTTCAAACCCTTGTTCTATATTTTACTTTTATTTTTCTTCATTTGCTTATTACAACTCTAAGTATATACTTTAAAATCTATCTCTAAAAATCAACCAATGAACCATTGACTTAAAATGAGAAAGGTTTAAAAACTAATTTTAAATGAATATTAACTGATGCATTGAAATATGAACTATGGTATATTTCTGTGTTATGTGTGTGCATTGAAATATGAACTAATTTTTTTTAAAAACTAATTTTAAATGAATATTAACTGATGCATTGAAATATGAACTATGGTATATTTCTGTGTTATGTGTGTTATGGTATAACACACATAACAATGTGTGTTATGTAGAATTACATTGTGTAAATGTACCATAGCTGGGTTTTTTTTCCTTTCTAATCAACAAAATGAACAAGCAAGCAAAATATAACCAGAGATATTGAAATTGAGAACAGGCTGACCATGACCAGAGGGAAGAGGGGAGGGAATAATGGGGGAAAAGGGTGAAGAGTTTACAGGAACAATTACAAAGGACACATGGATAGTAACAAGGACGGGGGTGGAAACAGGGGAAGGAAGTGGAGAGGGCTGGGGTAGTGGGGGGTAGGGTGAAAGGTAGATAACTGTACTTGAACAACAATAAAAAATAAATTAAAAAAATAAGCATTTAGTAAAAAAAAGAAAGAAATATAAACTAAATCAAATCTTAAAGCATTTCGATAATTATCATGAAGCAGAACAAAATGACATTAAAATATAAGGTGAATAAACCATAATACAAAATTGTTTTATGTGTTGTTGAGAGAATAGGACTGGAGGTTGACTCACAAGCTAGACTCCAGCAATCAGAGGCTCTGCACCTCCACCCCTGTCCTTGAAATGTAAGTTCTGCCCACCATTCCCATGGTGGGAGCTATCCTCAAGGGTGCAACCTTGAGAGAACAATGTGTGTTGAGAGCATCTGAATTGAATATGTGACGGAACTCAGTTAAGGTATAAACTTTTAAGATTCCAGCAGGTGGGTGTGGAGATTTGATACTGCTGCTGCTCAAACCAAGCCTTGTAAGTTCCCTTATTAAACCTGCCACCTACAAATCTGGAGTTCTTTCTGTCTTTCTTTCATCCTTCCTTGCCCTCTGTGTACAGGGGCCAAGTTATGAACCAACAGTTATGATTATAAACCAAGTAAAATTTTAAATATATATTTAGATGTGAACTGGAGGAAAATATGAGAAAGTAAAACTTTATTATTGTTGGTTAGTGGCGGTGTCGCTGATTTTTTTTTAAGCTTTTAATTCCCTCCCATTATTAGAACATTGCTTACACAATTCATTCTTTTAAAATGAAGAAACTTCAGGGTTTTTTTTTTCTGGCTTATTCATTTAAAGCCACTTTTAACATTTCATGTGCAAATTTAAAATAGATCTCTTTTAAAAGTATAAAATATGTACTTTCGTATCCAGTTTTCAAGTAGAAAACATTAAATGAAGAGAAATTTCGTAAAATTGCAAAGGCTAAAACATAAATATATTTCAATGTTTAAAAAGGCACTTTCAAAATAAGAAATTTCATGTGTTTTTAAATATAAGTGAGCTATTTTAGAGGACATTGTTCTATGTAAAATATTTTATTTAGAATACCAACAAGTTTGTTTAAAACTACATGAAATTCATAACTTGAGAAACAGTATTATGGGTTTTCTTAATGAGTATCTATGTGTATATTCATTGATAATTCATACCTTAATTATTTTTGTGAAAAATGTCTAATTCATAAAAACAAATGTATTGGTATTGGTTAAATTCTCTAATTATTCTTATTTGAGAATACTTTAATTTTTTTGGTTAAAGTGCATAACATTGTTTTTATGAATATATATGTGTGTTTTATATATATGCATTACAAACATATATAACTCATTTAAGTTTGATAATTGTATGTGTTTGACAGTTTTTGTGTCTTTGTGTGTTTGTATATCTCTGTATGTACCTATCTGACCCATTTACACTATAATCTTTAATAACAAATGTTGTATACTAGAAAAGTTTTTAAAAGAAAGTTTAGTGAAGTTTAACACAAATGCATTTTAGATTTTTCCAAGTGTATTTTAATTTCAGAAGTCATAATAAAAAATGGCTACATATAAGATGAAATTTTCTGTGGCTGAAATCTTCGTCTACGGTAGAAAAAAAAACTTAATTTTCCTTCCAATGCCATTATAATGTTTAAAAAATTTTAAGTATATTTTATTGATTATGCTATTACAGTTGTCCCATCTTTTTCTCCGCTTATCCCCCTCTGCCCTGTACCACTCTCCCACCAACATTCCACACCCCCCCCCTTAGTTCATGTCCATAGGTCGTACCTATAAGTTCTTTGGCTTCTCCATTTCCTATACTATTCTTAACCTACACCTTTCTATTTTGTACCTACCAATTATGCTTCTTATCCCTGTATCTTTTCCCCATTCTCCTGCCTCCCCTTCCCCACTGATAACCCTCCATATGATCTCCATTTCTCTGGTTCTGTTCCTGTTCTAGTTGTTTGCTTAGTTTGAGTTTGTTTTTTAAGTTCAGTTGTTGATAGCTGTGAGTTTGTTGTCATTTTACTGTTCATAGTTTTGATCTTTTTCTTAGATAATGTTAAATGTCCCTTTAACATTTCATATAATAAGGGCTTAGTGATGATGAACTCCTTTAACTTTACGTTATCTAGGAAGCACTTTATCTGCCTTTATCTGCCCTTTATCTATCCATTCTAAATGACAGTTTTGCTAGATAGATATTCTTGCATGTAAGTCCTTGCCTTTCAGGACTTTGAATACTTCTTTCCAGCCCCTTCTTGCCAGAAAGACTTCTTTTGAGAAATCAGCTGATAGTCTTATGGGAGCTCCTTCATAGATAACTCTCTCCTTTTCTCTTGCTGCTTTTAAGATTCTCTCTTTATCTTTAATCTTGGGTGATTTAATTATAATGTGTTTTGGTGTGTTCCTCCTTGGGTCCAATTTCTTTGGGACTCTCTGACCTTCCCAGACTTCCTGGAAGTCTATTTCCTTTGCCATATTGGGGAAGTTCTCCATTATTTTTTCAAATAAGTTTTCACCTTCTTGCTTTTCTTGTTCTCCTTCTCGCACCCCTATGATTTGGATGTTGGAACGTTTAAAGATGTACTGGAGGTTCCTAAGCCTCTCCTCATTTTTTTGATTTCTTGTTTCTTCATTCTGTTCTGGTTGAATGTTTATTTCCACCTTTGTTTCCAAATTGTTGATTTGAGTCCAGGTTTCCTCCCCTTCACTGTTGGATCCTTGTATATTTTGCTTAATTTCACTTTGCATAGCCTTCACTTCTGAATCAGCACCAGAAGGGCCCAATTTTCTTTTGTGTAGTGGGGAGACGTGACTGAAAGTGGGGAAGAGCCAAGCAAGAAGCATTGTTCCTTCCATGACCACTCCCCACATATAGCACTAAAATGCAGTGACATGGGTTGCTCTGCCCTAAGGCCCTGCCCCTTACAACATAACAGGTGCACTAAGACATAGAAATATTCCCCAAGTAAAGAATAGAAAAAGACCAAAACTTCAGAAAAAGAACTAAGTGATGAGGAGATAGCCAACCCATCAGATGCAGAGTTCAAAACACTGGTAATCAGGATGCTCACAGAAATGATTGAGTATGGATGACATTACAATTTTTAAACTTCCATTTATTCATTCATTCGGCAAACATTCATTGCATGTCTTTTATCTGTTATGCATCATGATGGGAATTCTAAGATAAAAGTCAACTACATTCTAATTTATTGAAAATTTAAATCCTATAAGGATTTTATGAGACAGTTGTATACATGTGTTGTATAATTGTGTAAATTTCATGAGAAAGCAGATATAAATGCATCATAAGGTTAACTGCTATATATTTCTTGTCTGCTGAATCACAATAATTATAGCATTCAATATTATTAACTTCCATAAGAAATCTAACCTATAAACACACATATATAAATCTTGCTTTCTTAAATGTTAAAAACTTACCTGAACAATTAAAATCCAATGTGTCAAAATGTAGGATTCCATTAAACATTTGTCAAAACAATATGTCAAAATGTAGGATTCCATATATACTTTTCCATATGTATGTAAGTAATTTAAAATATATGTTCACTTTTCAGTAAATATTTTTTAATTGGTAGATACTTCCAAGTCAGCTTGAGTCAAACATTATCATTCTCATTTTCTGCTCATTAGTTCCAATTTCTCCAGGGTTTTTTTTTCCCTCATTTGCAGAGCTGTTTTATTTGTTTTACTTTTAAATTATGCATTTTTTAAAAATTTTACTTTTAAAATTTAAGAACATTTTACAGGAGCATAATAAATCTCACTTTTGGGAGGAAGTAGATTTTAAGAATCCCTCTAACTAGAAAAATCTTTCTTATGAGTTATTCTCATTTTCTAATTTTTAAAAATATTTGCCATTGAGGAAAGTCTTTGTATGAAATTACAAAGAAACAAAAGTCACATTTGCCTCTGAGTACCAAGAATTAGTGAAAAAAAAAAGGAATCTTCATTTTAATTTCATACTATGGGTAATTGTTACTATAAAATTATGGGCATTTCATGTTGTAATCAAAGTTTCTTGAGCCAGGTTTGGGAAAAAATGAAGTTATAGCAGTTTATATATAAAACAAGTTTGACAACTCCTCCCAATAGAAAGGTTTCAGAGACGATTGTAAAAAGCTTCAGAATTTTAGATGAATAAGACTTTTTTGTTATTGGTGTTCTGTTAAGAGCTACAAATCAAACTGGGATATATTTATTTCTTTATCAGAAAAATATAATTATATAGAGCATAAAATCTGTAGAATAATTTTAAAGTTTTTTAACTGACCCAGGTAGGTGGTATAAACACATCTTTGGAGCTAGTATTGTTTTTTTACAATACTATTTATATTGCTTATGATTTTGACAGTTCACTCAAATTTATACTTTTCTCATTAAATTTCTCTGACTCTGAAACGGTGAGAGAAAGTTGAAGGTTGAAAAGAAAAAGGGTGCATCCTAAACCTGCTCAGGACCAACAAAGTGTCTGGGAAATCATCCCATAAGATGCATAAATCATCACAAGAGGAGCAAAGGGCAAGATTTTTTAGCTGGCTCATGATGAGTATGAGCATGAATGGTAATAAGTTAGGGCAGCCTTAGAAGTAGAAAGGATTTAGGAATTGTAGATACTGTTTGATTGAATTAACCATGGTGTAGAAAAAGCTACCGTATAAAAACTACAGCAGAACGCTGCTTGAAGTCCAGAAACCTTTACCAACAACCTTCACACCTTCACCCTATGTTCTCTTGCAGCATCTGTTTTCATTGCATTGACATGTATGAAGCTTTAGTTTTCTTGCCTTCGGAGGAGTCAGTCATGTATTGGTGGCAGTGGCCAGAGGGAGTGCAGAGGATGTGTCAGGTCCCTGGTACCGTCAGGTCTTCTAGTTGGAGGAGTCACAGCCCCAAACAGAACATTTTATTAAAATGAGAAGTTTAGCGAGATTTTAAGGAAGGGATGATTAGTTACAAGGCAAATAAAATATTCAAGAGATATTTCTTGAGAATTTGGAAGCTCAGAATTGTTTATTGTTTAATGATTGTTGAAAAAGTATGGCATAGGCTATGGGAGAAGTCAGCCTTTCTGCCCTGGCACAGACACCCATCACTTCCAAGGTTTGGAAGTTCAGGAAATCTTCAGAGGTAGCCCTGGTGGCCTGGATGTGCAAGACAGGTGGTTACAGTGGCAAGGCTTGTATCTATAAGTGACTTCATGGGAACATGCTATGGGGCTATTTGAGATTGGGAAACAAAGGAAAACAGGCCAGAATTCTATGTACTCCTTACACATGGAAGAGGCATGGTTCAAAAGGAGGTATAGGTTGTATATCATCACACTAAGAGTGAAAATTTGCTCAGAAAGACATGGGGAAAGACATAAAGAAATTTACTAAAGTGCCATTATTCTGCAGGTTCCAATTTGAATTAGAATCAGTGTATATTTGTTGATAACAAGGGGTGCAAATGAATAATAACCCTTGAAAATCTGGATGATCAGAACATGGTGGTTCCTGTAATGTCGAGGGCACATGTGGGGGAACTTGTATTCAGAGAGTCCAATTCTTGGGTTGAAAGCTCATAGGGTTGGAAAAATAAAAATAATATTTATATTTGAAAAACTAAAATTATGCTTATGCTAATAATTAGTGCCTAAAGGATAAGTACACAGGCTTTAGAACCTGAAAACCTGCCTGGAAATCCTAACTCTGCAATTTACCAGCTCTGTGATCTTAGACATTTACTTAACTTCTCTGAACCTTAAATTTTCCTCTTAAAAATAGTTGCAATGATAATAATATCTGTCCTGTGTTTATTACATAGGGGGCCTAGTGGCTAGAAAATGTTCATAAGTATCAACTATTTATAACTATTTTTCTTAACATTACTCTTATTATTTCAGGTTATTATTTCAATGATTAAGTTTTTGATCTGTAAGGAAACATTATTTTTTGTATGAAATTTTAGTTTATTCTTTTACTCATTGCTAATGAGAATTTTTGTTACATAGTTTTCTACTTTATTCCTTAACACGTGAGACATATGGTATGCTGGACACGTGAACAAATGGTCTCTGAAAGGAGAATTAGCAGCCATTCATAATGGCTCTGTAGAACGATCTCAGGAGTTAAATACTCAGCAGTCTTAAGCAGATATTGCTGTGCATGTGTGTGAACACACTGGTAAAGCAGTAGGTTGGAAACGAATGAGTCATCTGTTCTTTCTGGAGGAAAAACCATACCTGTGCTGCCTGGTGGTGGGAAGCAAGGTGCCTGACGTGATCAGATATTTGAGTGTTGTTAGGCTACAGTTACAGACTTTAGAGTATCAGTCATCTTTGCTTGGTTCTACTGTCATACCTTATTTTCATAAAAAATCCTGGGAAAAATAGAAAATTTTTGCTTTTGGTTTCTACTTTTCAAAGACAAAACACCCTCAATGAAGTAGGACAGTGAGGAAATGCATATTATAAGTTTTATATTAAAATAAGTTTTATTAGCTGAAGCATCACTTCAAAATTGGTCAGGTGAAGAGACTGAGAGCAGTTTACACTGGACTAACCCAGCAAATCAGCTTATGTGGGCATATCCTAGCAAAACTGCCAGTAAAAACACACAGCCTTATATAACTATTTTATCTGGAGCGAGTTTTAACAGATAGAATAGAGGAAGTTTTAGATAATTTATAGGTTTAATAGGAGGGTAGGCCTGAAAATATTAACTACCACATTTTCAATATATTAATTGAATTCATTGAAACTGTCTGCTTTATGAGTTCTACGCAAATGAGTTTTGTAATCATGTAAAAGAGCTAACTTTATAATCGTAGGTGTGCTTCATTTGTATAAAAGAAAGAGATCCAGAAGGCATTTTTATGAGAACTTATTTTTTTCCTACTAACTTAAGAAAATCACTTTGACCTGTGTGTGTAAAAACAGAGATTTCATGTTCACTTCACTTAATGAGATGATGGAAATGTAGCTAACAAGAGAGTGTGAACTTTGAAGCTTTCACACTTTCACTTTACCTAATCAGGTTGTGTTCTGCATGAATTCAGAAACAGAGCTCAATGCAATTGTTCAAACAAACAGAAAACCTTTATGAAAGCCTTTATGAAACTACCTAGCCAGACTGGAGGTATCCGAGATCCTTACAATGGGAACCTTCAAATGCAAGACAATTTTGTGCTTTCTGCTAAAGAGTGGCACTTTTTCTGAGTGATTTAAGGCTTCTCTCCAGCTAGTGTTCAGTTGGTTATTCAGGATGATTTCTCTACAATTTAGTTATAATTCCAGATTGGTCCTAGTGGGAGGTTAGTGTACCTTCCACTTACTCCTCCGCCATCTTGGATCTCTCCTGAGTGATTTAGATAGATCTTTAGAAAAAGACATCTTGCTTATTATCATTAAAATCAAAGAGTGATATAAAAATAAATTTTTAGATTGCGTAGCTGGTTGTGAAATAAATTACCTGATTGTATATCTTCACAGCAAAAATTTCCTCTTGAATTATTTTTTGTTGGATCATTCTATTAAAAATTTTTTTTGTAAATAACCAAGTTTTATATTGTCTATTTTATACAAAAATACATTTTCTCATTTACCCGAAATAAAATCCTATGAAGTAGGGGACATTGTTGCTGAAGCTTTATAGAAAAGGAACTGGGGACACTGGTCATGGCCTGCTGTGGTCCTTCATTAGAACAGTGTGAGCAGAGGAACATTGTGAATGGCTAGTGAGCGGTGGTGGGCAGTGATGGATAACTTCAGTCTGAATCAGATAACAAGCAATCGGGCTGTCTTCCTCCTTTTCCTACTATGTGAACTTGGCCACATCAATCAACTTCTCTGATATTTTGCATAGAGTTTAATAACATTTAAGGAAATTCCTGCTACTTCAACTAAATGTAACCCTTAGATCATATTGTGAGTTATTTCCTTATCCCTTCTTTTTCTAAAAGTAACAATATGCAAACATGTCTGATGATAATGTGAAAATATAGGAATGTATAAAAGTAGGTTAGTGATAATAAATAATATAATAGTTGATAAATAATAATATAAGAATAAACTGTGTTTCATGTACTCACAAATGTAAACCTACATTTTGCATGCTCTTGTTTTATTCAACACTAAAACTAATAGCTGCCATTGCTGCTTATGAAATTTATCTAAATATTGTTACCATCTAAAAATTCATCTATAAGTCTCTGACTTAATGTTCAAGTTTCTCTTTAGTGTGGATACCTGCACTAACACCCGTCTTAAAAAAAATATGAGTTAATTTTATCCAGAACACTAGATAAAATAGAAAGTTTAAGTAAAATTCTTATACTTTCTTGCTGTTAGTGGAAATATATAAATATCTTGTAACATTCAAGGGATTTACTGAATTTATCTCATCTGAACATATATCTCAAAGTCATAGAAAGTTGGCCACTGGATTTGATAAGTTTCTTTCCCAGTTGCAAATCAAATACAGAAATAGCTGGTAGGAAACCCTGACGATTTTTTCCTGACTAGTAGAACTAAAACAGGAAACTAAATTGCTGTGATTATAAAAAAGGAAATATTTAGAATATTAAAGGATGTTTATTTGAGAACTTTCACTATGAAAGTATTACAAATTATAAAGGCTGTAAAATGCTAATTTTAATTTTATATCTTTAATAGAGAGGACTAAAAATGAAAAGGTAGAAAGTTACCAGCAAAGAAAACTTGGGGACATTGATTGCCTAGCTATTTTTCTAAGGGCTATACAAATATTCTTTTTTTTTTTAATTATTTTATTGTTGTTCAATTACAGTTGTCTGCATTTACGTCCCACCCCCAAACCCAGGCAAACCCACCTCCTTCCCTTGCTTCCACCCTCTCCCTTGGTTTTGTCCATGTGTCCTTTATAGCAGTTCCTGAATACCCTTGTCCCCATTATCCCCTTCCCCCTCCCCTCTGGTTACTGCCAGAATGTTCTAAACTTCATTGTCTCTGGTTATAATTTGTTTCTCTGGTTGTATTTTGCTTGCTTACCTCAGAAGTGTCTTGGCTGTGACTGATCTGAATTCCCCAGTAGCTGATCTGGCCTCGGTGCCTTCGCTCCTGAGTCCTTATATAAAACCTTTTAACATTTCATATAGTAGAGGCTGCATGATGATGTACTCCTTGAACTTGACCTTATCTGAGAAGCACTTTATCTGCCCTTCCATTCTAAATGACAGTTTTGCTGGATAGATTATTC
>PVJI01015488.1:0-40878 GCA_004026765.1 Micronycteris hirsuta
TAAGATTTTCTTCTCATGAAGACTAATTGTAAATAATATTGTTTTAAAATTCTCTATCAGGTAAATGCTTATTTTCCCTTTTCCTATCTTACTGGGGTGCTTGGCTAATAAAGATAATTTAAAGTAATATACTATCAAATTTATTTATTTACAATAAAATTTCACATACAAAACATCAATTAACATGACTGGGCATTTTACTTTGGCAAAAAGTGTAATCAGTAGTCAAAACAGCAAATAACTAAGTATGCAAAAAAGTAATAGAAGGCAAGTGAAGAAGAATATACACAATGCTTGATTATACATAAAATATTTCTACAATGGTATATTGTACACTAATAACACTGAAAGCCTCTGGGGTAGAAATGGGTAAAAGGGAAACTTTTTACTGTGTACTGCTTTGAATTTTGAACTGTGTAAGTATATTTTCTTTTACATAATTGGAATTATACAATGTTTTGCTATCTTTTTTCCCACCCACTGGATAGCATAGCATATGTAGGTTTCTATATCATTAAATATTCTTATAGAACATGTACTTTCATGGCTTTAAGCACTATCATAGTCAATAATGTATTTGACCACTTATCAGTTATTGAAGAATTGTGTCGTTTATAGTTTTCCATTATTAGAAGTAATGCTAAAATCACTTTCATCTTTTAAATACCATGACCATT
Source organism: Micronycteris hirsuta (assembly GCA_004026765.1). Taxonomy (NCBI): domain Eukaryota; kingdom Metazoa; phylum Chordata; class Mammalia; order Chiroptera; family Phyllostomidae; genus Micronycteris; species Micronycteris hirsuta. The sequence goes on from PVJI01015488.1 coordinate 678, forward strand.
TAGACTTTATTTATAAACATATTTAGAAAAATGCATAATCCATGCTGCCTTAAAAATCTGTGTCCTACCCTGAATCTTAAGCCATGTGGTAAATCTAACAGCCCCAAAGGTAAAAATACTAGGGTACTATTCCTTAATATGCCCTCAAATGGAGAGATCCCTCCAATGCTCTAATGTCGGCCTCCTCCCCTATAAAAATGGGGGCATGAGTCTAGGTTACATGAAGGGTTTTTTTACAGTCACTATAATAAAATAATCAGGAATGTCTTGAATTCAAAGAAGAGATAACTGGCCAGTCACTGTGGCCCCAAACAATTCTGTTTTCAGAGAAGTCAGTGTTCTCTCCCACCATAAAGGATAAGGAGGAGGGACATGCAGATAGGAGGCAGCAGGGTAAGAAGGGGGACAGGGTTCCAACGCCCGGTTAAGCAGTAACACATGTGGAGATGTTTCAATAATGAAAGCATGGGGAGAAGAGGAAGACAGATGAAAACAAATGGAAATTGCTCTCAGTGTGTTACTCCAGGACCTCCGCTAAGTAGCTAGTAACAGGATTAGATGAGTAAGAGGTTTATTAGCAAAAAGACCCATGAGGAAAATAGCAAGGCATGTAGGGAAGGCTGAGAAAGCCATCAGACTGTTAGGCAGGTCTGACAAGGGGTACGGAGAAAGGAAAGGAAGGAAAGAGTGCTGGGTGGTGGCATCGCACCACCCAGAAGGATATCAGAGAGTCCTGAGCCAAAATTTCCCATCAGAAGAGTCCTGTGCTTTCCATAATGGGCCCGGTTTAGCATTCCTGACACACTCTGTCACTGACTGGGAGTACCGTGGGAAGCGTGGCCTTGACACAAACAGGTGATGCATTTCAAAGCGGTGGTTGGAGCAATTAATCAATTATGCTCCCTGCATTTGGGGCTTTGAAAGGCTCCTTTCCAAGGCTGTCACACACTAGTACCAATACGTAGATTCCAGAACAGAACCACTGCTCTGGAAGATGGTGATAAAATTTGATGCTTCATCCACCTCAGAGAATTTCACTATCCAATAATGAAGACAAAAGCATAAGACTTGAAGACTCTCAATAAAGAGAACCATGCCATCGCTTTGTTTCTCAAAAACTTACTCCAGGAACTTCTGTGCGTCATGGTATCCAATCGGATGAACAGGAATACTTGGAAGACCAACAGCCTCTGGGAGTTCACGTCTATAAGCATATTCTGAAAAATGTTGAACATTCTTCTAATAAATATTTGGTCCTTTTCAAAATATTTTCTGTAAGTCATGTTAAACATATTTTCATATTATATCTACTAGAATTGTTAAAATAAAAAAACGATGTCAAATGTTAGCAAGAATGTGGGGTGACTGAAATTCTCATACATTTCTTGTGAGAGTGTAAAATTATAGAGTTACTTTGGATAACTCTGTTGAAAATCAACGTTAAACAGAAATGTGCAGTATGATAAGCAATTCCACTCCTCGGTATATACCCCTAAAAGATGAAAACATATTGTATGTCCACAAAAAGATCTGTACAAATTGCTCATAACAACATCATTTGTGTTAGCCAAATACTGGACACAGTCCAGGTTCCTCTTAACAGGACAATGAAAAATTCGTAGTACAGCCCTGGTTGCTGTGGCTTAGTGGACTGAGTATCGGCCTGTGAACCTAAAGGTCACCGGTTTGATTCCCAGTCAGGGCACATGCCTTGGTTACAGGTCAGATCCCTAGTTAGTGGCATGTGAGTAGCAACCAATCAATGTATCTCTCACACATTGATGTGTCTCTTCCTCTCTTTCTCCCTCCCTTCCCCTCTCTCTAAAAATAAATAAATAAAATATTTAAAAAAATCTTGGCCTGGCTGACTCAGTGGATTGAGCACTGGCCTGTGAACCACAGGTTTGCTGCTTCGATTCCCAGCCAGGTCCCCAGTAGGGGTGCATGAGAGGCAACCACACACTGGTGTTTCTCTCTCCCTTTCTCCCTTCCCCTCTCTCTAAAAACAAATAAAATCTTAAAAATAAATCTGTAGTGCAGTCCCACAATAGAATGCTACTCAGCACTTAACAGGAACAAATTGCTAATACACACAATAGCATGGATAAATCTGAAATTATTATAATGAGTGGAAGTGGCAAGGAACAAAAGAATGCATACTGTCTGATGCATTTTATGTTAAGTTCAAAACTAGGCAAACTAATCAATGGTGACAGACATCATCAGAAATTGGTTGCTTCTGAGAGGTGCAGTGAAACCAGACCAGAAAAGAGCCCAAGAGAACTTTCTGAACTCATGGAAATGTACTATATTTTATATTGAGTGATATAAATATATGCGTTTTAATAACATATTTATAAAGATTTTATTTATTTATTTTTTAGGAACATGGAAGGGAAGGAGAGAGAAAGGGAGAGAAACATTGATCAGCTGCGCACATGCCCTTCCTGGGGACCAAACTCCAATCCAGGCCTGTACCCTGACCTAGAATCAAACTGGTGACCTTGCACTTTGCAGTATGATGTCCAACCAGCTGAGCCACACCAGTCAGGGCATACGTGCATTTTTAAAAATGAACTGAACTGACCTCTTAAGATCTGTGGATTTTAGTGCATGCAAAATCAACTTCAAAATAAAAACATATATGCTGTCATTTCTTTAGATTAAAAAATAATTTTTCCATTTTTTCCTCCAAATTCTTTAATTATCTACTACGAACTTCACATGATTGCAAAAGCTGTTTCTTTTTATCAGTAAAATGATAATGATATTTAGATAAATTTTGTTTTAAAATTCTCTAGCGTAATAAAAATAAAATATAAATAAATAAGGCATGAATGGACGAAACAAGATTAACAAAACGTCTCTATCGTGCATTATACATTACATCATGTTATGTATTATGTATAAAATATTACATATAATGTATGTTAGACCTGTCCCACAATAAAAATCAAAAAGAAAAATTTGAAGAATAAGCCACCAAAGGTAATTCAATAAATGTAAGCCCCATAGGGATAACATGACTTTCTTCCTAAAATGCCATCATTTAAATTAGAGGACAATCAATAGAAATATTCCAGTTAATCTCATTTTATGTTCATAATTTTATCTTTGCATAACTAACAGAGCCTGAGAGAAGCTGCGTTTGAAAAAAAAACAAAACTTGGGAGCAAAAAAGTGAAGTCAGTCCAGGTATATTTACGTGATTATTATAGGATATTATATGCATTGTTTAAAATAAATAATCTATGACAATGTACCATGTTCCAAAAAGATTTACAAAACCAAAGTACAAACTTTAAGGGAATCTATAATCTGATTTTAAAAAAACAGATGAAGAATTAACATGGAAATGCCACAGATACTTTGGCAACCTACTTTATCCAAGTTATACACCTCAGTTAGTTTTAACCCACACAAATTAAATGATCACAGACTTTTGTAAATGTCATCAACTAGCTAAGCACATTCAAATAAATTAGCTCCCTTTGTTAATGATCGACAGTTTTACAGGGAGCTATTTCAGCACAAGGCAAGCATGTGGACTCTGGAGCCAGACCGCCTGACTTTGAATCTCAATTCCTCATTTCGTGGTGTGATAATGTGGGGCACACTGCTTACTTTTCCTAACCTCATTTTCCTCCTCTGTCAAATAGAGATAATAATTCTACCCAGTTTGAAGGATTGTTAATAATACTACCTAGTTTAAAGAGCTGGCATTTAGAAAAAACTCCTTGAAATGTATCACTATTGTTTTTATATAGCAAAGATGCAGTAAGCATTTTCTGGACTCTACATTCTAAATGTCCTATTTCGGGGTTTGTAGAATGTCTGTTCTACTATCCCTTATCCTCAGCCGTGAAATTCCAAAACTATGAAAACCACAAATTTGGAAGAAATTTACTTGGCAACAAAACCTGACTTGATGTAAACTCATTTGACAGCAAAATCTGAGTTAAGCAGACACAAGGCTATTTATACTACTTATTTAACCCAGCTTAGTATGATTATTCATACATTTTGCTGCGAAAATATTTATGTACTTGCTTCCTGTATTATCCCAGCCTCTATGTGAGTGTTATGCAATATGTGGTACAGTATATGCACTGTATCACTTTTAAATATCCCATCAGACCTGGGGCTTCAAACAAGGCATAAGGGACCTGAACCAATAATTTTCAGAGTTCAAACCTCTTTATTTCAAAACAAATAAACCAACGAAACATCTCTTTATTTCTCAGATGCAAAGAGAATAAGAAAAAGACATTCTTTGTTGTCAAAAAAAAAAAAAAAAAGACCTTTAATAAACGACTTAAAATGTTAAGTTTTCTCTGATAACTGAGGCCTGACCACTCACCATTTGCTGGGTAACCAGGTGTGAGAGGGTCCCCTGCCCCATTAAGATTTAAGATATTTCCACGCTGGACACCGCCTCCAGGAAGATTCCAGCCCTCTGGGTAGGATGCCACCCCAGGAGCAAAGTAGTCCGCAGGGTCCGAGTACAGAATGACTCCTTTGGCCCCCGCCAGCTGGGCGTTTTTAACCTGTAAAAGGCAGTGCCTCTCTTACTTCTGGTTGGTTGTTCCAAATTTGGTTTTATCAATTGTCAAAGTTATCCTTAAATAAGTAACCAAATGTTTTATCTTGAATCTTTTATCATTAGACCTACAACAAAGGCTATCTCACAGAATACTGACGCCCCCCACCCCCACTACAAGCTCTAAAGTATCAGCCCTCAGAGCAGCAGTGTGCGGGTGACGGACACCTTAGTGGGAGCGAGCACTTCCTGCTTCCGTCCCCTAGTCTAGAAGCACGGTAAGCAGGCCAGAGTTCCAACTTTTTTTCTATGTTTCAAAAGGAATATTTCTGAATTTTAATTTCCCACAAAGGAGAAAAAATTATATATATATATTTTTAATTATATGTTAAATTAATGTACACTGCAAATTATATGTATGTAAACAAATCAAGTGACAGAAACTTTGAACACTGCTATGTATGTATAAAGTGGTTTGTCTCATTACTTATAACAATTCATATTAAAATTTAATATAGTAAATATTTTCAAAGTTAACATTTCAAACAAAGCTACTGAATCACAGTTAACAACAAATCCAATGCACACTTTTTTGTAGACCGTAGGCATACTTTGCAGGTGTGGAAAAAATCTGCTCTGTTCTCCCTGATCTATTATTACACTGGCTACATTGCAATGACCCGATTTACAACCCCCGTCTATAAGCTCGTGGAGGGCTCCTCCCTATAAGGAGGGCATGTACGGATCGTGAGAGGATCATGGTCCTCAGAAAGTTTTAAGGATATGATTTCACACATATAAGATACAGTATAACTTTATATTTGTGGAAAACAAAAGAGATGATTTTTACCTTATTTCCTCTAAAAATTTTCCCATATCTGGCAATCACAATCTTCCCAGAGCAATTGATTTTCATATCCCGCTCCAGTTTAAAGAAGTCTTCAGTTCGTGCATAATTAACATACACTAGATCACCCTGTTGAGATCATGAATCATTTAGTATAACTAAAACTGAATACATGGAGGTTTCTCTGCATGGGGACTGTTTCCCATCTTTGAAATAGGGAAGAGGCAAGAGCGTTGGAGAGGGTCAGAAAAGCAGGAGCCTCAGATAAGAGACTCAGGGAGAAAAAAACTGGAATCCAGAAGGCAATTAGCTGGATTAGAGACATAGGAATTTATGTCTCTTTGTGGCTATAAAGCTATAAAAGCACTCCCCAGGGGGGAAAATGTATATAAATATACACACTGCTGCACGAAATTTGAAGGGGTCCAGGCACCCTAGACAAAGAAGCCCTTGAGGAGAGCTTTCTTCTCTGAAGTACCATACATTTATAAGTAGTAGCTTAATGGGTCTTCCAACTGCTAGGTAAGGAAGAAAGGTCAGGTACTATCACTGCTTTACAGATCTGGTTTCACATTGTTTAGTATGGTTATGTGCAAGTCTCACATGATCTCTGGGTCTGAACACAGTCTCATGTCACATAATGATGTTTCGGTCAACAAGGGATGGCATACACAACGGACACATACCATACAGCCTAGGTGTAGAAAGCTCTACCATCTAGGTTTGCGTAAGTGTCTCTACGACGTTCACGTAATGACAAAATCACCTAATAATGCACTTCGCAGTGGCACATGACTGTACTTGCATTTGTTAATGCCCTGTTAGATTAGATCAATATTCTTCAAACGTATTTTGCTCATCTACTCCCTAAATTGATTCTGAAGAGCACTATTTTTAAGTTGACATCTAAAAATTTTTATCACACTTTAAGGGGCTGCAAATAGAGCAACTTCTGGCATATTATAAATATTAACATTTTTAAGCAATTTTACCTCAATTTTTATGTATCCAAAGGACTTTAAATACTATTATGATTTACTATTCAACTTCATCATTTAAAAAAGTACAGGAATACACACTTCTCTTTAGTCAGAATTTTATCATTACTTTTTTCCCCTTGAACTTGTGTTCTGTTCCTCTTCCCCCAAAACATTCCACTCTCAAGTAAAATAGATTTGTGCTGGAAACTGGCATGTACTACCCAGATTTTCCTTCAGTGAGAGGTTCTTGCTCCAGCTGCAGGGAAGGCTCTCTGCAGGCAGATTCCATTGTCAGACCTGTGCTCAAGGTCAGCTATAGACAGCCACCTTGCTCAAAGTCATGTCCCTTTTTAGGATGCCACACATTCAGTGACCGATTGATGTGGACGTATTACGACCTGGACATCTTAGTCTAACCTAGGACCATTCTGACAGGCAATTCTGACTCCAGAACTGCCCCTTGTGTAAGCTGAGGGTGTCCTTGATCTGACATTGAGGTGAAACTTGTCTGTCTGTGAAATTCAGCTTTGCTCCCTTGCCTGCTGAAAATATAGATTCCAAGAGAATAATTGACATCTAGCATGTTAAATTCTATTTCAGTTTCTGGGTATGCTTGAAAGTCTTTTATTAATCACTGTCAAACTCTCCTTGATTAAGAATATATAAATTGAATTTTTAAAAATATATATTTCCTGTGACAAGTTATATGTGCTATGAAAATTCTTCAGAAGTAAGTTATTATTATTGGTAGTACCCAATTTAGTGTAACAACTTCATTACAAATTTTTATAAATGATACCCTAAGCACAAAATTGTACTTGAAATGTATCTCAATGCTATGGAATGTTAAAACATTAGGTCATGGATCTGTGAATGAATAAATTATTGCCACAGTGAAGACAGGACTTAGCTCAGTTCTGTTCACATTTTTTTGTTTGTTTGTTTTTAGACATAAATTCTGAGAAAACTTGGGATAGGAATGAGAGAACTGTTGTTATGAAATCTCTACTCAATTATTTAAATTACTTCCACGTCACAACCCCAGAATCATACACCGGTCTATTATCCAAGTTAATTCTAATGATACCAGCTGCAAACTCGGGCTCATCCTTAACTTGTTTCAGTCGCAAACCATTTGATTTGCCAAGTCATTTGCTACCCAGCAATTAGAATCTTTCACTAACATCTCTTGGATTTTTACAACTCAGAAATATGTTTAGATTGTTTTAGGATGGGCGGGTGATGCTTTTCATTCATAAAATAAGAGAACAATGACGGTAAATAAGGAGGTGGGGACAGAGTACCAGCAGGATCTCGCCACAGGCTAAGTCTCAGTTCCGTCAGAGAGTACTCTGAGAAACTGAAGGTGCAACTCATCTCTTTAAATGGGATCGTGCCTGCCTTTGGAAAGTCTTCACACATCCTAGCTTTAAGCCTAGCTCCTGGATGGTTTCTAACATCCTATAGTTTTATTTTGGTCATTGCTTTCCTCTTTGAGTACATTTCTCATAGCATGTGCACAACAAATTAATAAGATACTAAAATAGTTTCCAAACAGACTCTAAGATATGACAAATTCATTGAAGATGTGTTATACATTACGTGCCCAGCAGTGTTCTAGGAGTTAGGGATACGCCAAATCCTTGTCCTTGAAGGAACTTATGTTCGTGGGGAAAGCAGAGATAAGAAAATGGGCAATAAACTTAATAACTGAGTAAATTACACACTATATTAAAAAGGTGATAAGTGCTGTAGAAAAAAAATTTTTAAAGTGTAAATAGAGTAGGCAAACAGTGAACTGTTTGGGTGGGACGATATTATTTATTTATTTTTTAAAAAGATTTTTTTAATTTACTTTTAGAGATGGGAAGGAAGGGAGAAAGAGATGAAGAGAAACATCAATGCGTGGTTGCCTCTCGCACACCCCCACCACCTGGGGACCTGGCTTGCAACCCAGGCATGTACCCAGACTGGGAATCGAACTAGCGGCCCTTTGGTTTGCAGGTGGGCACTCAATCCACTGAACCACACCAGCCAGGGCTCAGGTGGGACAATTTTAAATAAGAGAAAAGTCTACTGAGAAGGTGACATTTGAATCCTTGCTTCAGTGAAAGAATTACTTTTAGTTCTTTTATTTCTTCCTAAGACCAATGCAATGTTAATGCACTATTAATGATAGTACTGTATGTCCGATTTATAACTTTTTTAATTTATTGATTTGAGAGAGAGAGAAAGAGAGATTTGTTGTTCCACTTATTTATGCATTCATTGGCTGATTCTTGTATGTGCCCTGACGAGGGATTAAACCCTCAATCTTGGTGAATATAGACGATGCTCTAACCAACAGAGTTACCTGCCCAGGGCTGTCTTATTTATAATAGTTAACCCCTTTTGGAATTCACTCATTCTAACTGTGAATACAGAGAAATTAACCAATTTGATTTCAGTGAATTTTGCTTTAGTATAAATGTCCTATTTGAAACTTATCCTGTTTAATATCACCGACTTCAGAGAGGCTACATCTTTAAATGTCAGTAAATTTTGGCTATCTTTTAATAAATCTGCAGTCCTCACACAAAAATAGTTACAAGAGAGAAAGGACCGAAGAAGACATTAGTTTTAAAATGAGAGTAAATTTTGAAAATGAAAACAAGCGTGATGGATACGCAAGTTGTCACTGTGAATTAGAAAAAGCCTTTGTTTTCAGACAACGACATTGTAAAGTTTACATTGTCCATTGTCCTCTGACTGGGAATAAACACAATCTTGCACTGTTAGCCTAGAATTTTCCATTTCTTGCAAGCTTCCACCTGCCTGATGTTCTTAATAGAGACAGAACTGAGAGGCCAGACCAGTGTTATTAAAGCGTGCTTCTCGAATCCTGAGAACCAGCATCTCCTGGGGCCTGTTTGGAAAAAATCCTGTCGATCCTCACCTATGAAGGGACCAGAATCTGAGTTTTATAAACCCTCTGGATTATTTTGATATGTGCTGAAGTTTGAGATCCCCTAGATTAGACTATATTTTATGGACATTGTCAAAATGCTATTTTCAAATAGGCTAAAGCAAAACCCAGTATTTCACGCTCCAGAGTATTTAGACGAAAACTGAAAAATTACTTACAGTGAAATACCTTAAGCATACAAACAGACATACATAATTTTTTTTTAAATTAAGACTCCACTGGCTGGGTTACAGACGATCGAATGAAGCACACCAGTCAGCAAATTCCCCTAATATTTGAACACAGACAACAATCCCATCCAGAATCACATGCTCTTTCCATCATCCGATTAATCTGGAATAGTTTAAATCTACTTGAAAAATGTGAGTCATAAGTGGAATAGAATAATTCTGTCAAAGTTCAAAAACTATTTGGGGAATTTTACTCCCCAAATAGTTTTTACTCCAAAACAAATGTTAGTATAATTTTCTCTTTATAATATTCTGTCTTCCCATCCAGAACATAATCTGTTTCTTTATACCTAATGTTTTCACTGCTCAATAAATTTCAGTGTTCTTCACTAGTTCACATTCATTTAACTTTAAGATTTTGAAAGCGTATTTTATATTTCATGGCTATTTTGTTTTATTTATTTTTATGTCTATTTTAAATTAAATTTGTTATATTCTCTGCTGTTATATACTATTTGTGTTTATACATGCACATATATATTTAACTCCAATCTGGTAATATTAATGCTATTTTTATAATAAAGATGTATTAGTGCTTTTTTATATTCTGCCTATACAGACATATCACTATAAATACTGAAGGAGGGAATTAATAAAGAATATCCAAAGTGTATAAACATAAAGATAACATAATATCAAAATTAAATATTTATTTTAAATAAAGGGCAACATAAGTAATAAACAAGTAGGTAAAAAATTAGAGGATATTTGCAAGCTTCTAAACTAATATGAGATGAACAACTAAAATATTTAAGAAACAATATTTCTGATATATCCTTTACATCTATCTGATATCAATTATAAAATTATTAAATAATTACAAACATTCTATTTATGTGCAATTTTAGGGAGAATTTTTCTAATGTAATATCATGAAGTATAATGTTAATTATTCATTTGAAGTAAATATCATATAACCAATAAAAATATTCTTCTAAGTTTGTGACATTTTAAAATTATGAGTTAATCAATCAAATACATTTGAAAATCATAAAATAATATACTGTTACCTTATTTACTAAAAAATATGGAATTACCTGATATTAAATCATCCTTATAAATCCTAACCGATATCAGTTCAATTCTAAATGCAATTTTTTTTACCCAGGATGTTTCCAGTAATAGGCCAAGCCCTTACTTCCCTGTTGAGTGATACTTCAATATGCCCAACCACCCATTAGCAACTTCTTTTGAAAATATACTCAGCACCTCAAACTTAGTATGTCCAAAATTGAGTTTACTTACAGTTACATATGATAGTAGGAGGGAGAACTTGTAAAAAGATACTAGTAAATTATATTCAACTCTTTTAAATTTAGCTTTCTTATAAAAAACAAATTGTAAATTGTCAGACAAGTGTTATGCACAGTGCTTTACTGAGCAAATCACATAAAACTTTCTAGAATGGACATTCATTCTCTTCATTTGAAAATGGCAACAATACTATTATTTGAATTCTTTGAAAATTAATCAGTGTTATACAATAGTAAGATGTAGCATTTCCACACAATGGAAATTACTTAACAATAAGAGTGAACAAACTTCTGATAAATGCTAAAACATGAATCTCACAGACTGTGCTTAGTAAAAGAAACTAGACACAAATAATTACATGTTATAAAAAATTCCATTTATATGAATTTCTAGAATTGGCAAAACTAATCAATGGTGGAAAAAATAGTAAGAAGAATGGTAGTTTTGGGACGTGTGGAACTGATTGAGAAGAGGCATAAAGGTACTTGGAAGAAATGTTAATAGTCGGTAGGCTGATGGGGTTTGAATGCACAAGCATATGCATTTGTCAAGTCAATAAATCTACGTTTGGATTTATGTATCTCATTGCAGTAAAGTTTATCTTAAACTATAAACACAAAATAATAAATATTTCTTTTTCTTACTAAGAAATTCTAGTTCCTTCAATGTGAAAAAAGGTGAATTTGACTTGCACCAAAAAACCTTTTTCTTGTCCCCTTAATTACTGCCTGGATGAATGAGGGGGCCCTCCTTGTTATTTTTACTTTATTGCACTGGATTTTTACCTCTGGCATTCCTTGTGGGGAGAAAGCACTAAAAGGTGGCACAACATCTGAAACATTTTCATATCCTGGAGGAGGTGGTTCGAATAATGATGTGTTGAAAATCTAGAGAAACAAAATACAATAATCAGAAGTAAATCAGCTAAAGTTTGATTACTACAGTCAAATCAGAAAAACCACGTATTATCTTTTTTGTCAGTAGAGGGTTAATCAATCTGTCGGTATTTTGAGAATACGTATCAAATACCTGGCACTGAAGCTGAGAGGCTTTTGTGAGATGAATAAATCATAGACCCTGAGAGGATCTATAAATACCAGCTTTTGATTTAGGAGAAAAATTTTATTACACAAATGAAAAGTAACATTGTATAGTAATCACAGTCACAACAGTGCAAAGATAATTACTAGGAACAAGTTAAATATTCAATGCACTTCAATAAAAAATTATATTTTGGGGAGAATCCATATCTGATAGAATCTAGACATATAAACAACATTTACTCTGACAACTTTACAATATTCATAACTAGAATATTTTATAGTTCTTAATAACAAACCAAATATAACATATTACCTTTTTTGAGTATATCACTGAATTAGGTCGGGGGGAAAGGTTAGGAAAGAATCAGAAACCCCCCAAAATAATATGAAAGCAGGAATTCTGAGATGAGCACGGAAACCTGTCCTTCCCTTAGCTGGATCCATCAAAGCCTGGGCCTCCATGGCAGGCCCAGAGGGGTGAAAAGGCAAGTCCAGAGCCCATCCAATAACAGCACCAAACAGGAGAACTCTGCACAAAAGCTGGGTCTTCAAAAAACGACAACCTTTAGGGTTAAGAACAAAATAAAAATAGATCCGTCCTACAAAAAGCGATGGCTTATGGTAGAGGGAAAAATTGCCTCAAGGAATTCATAATTCTGTAATTACTGATATACAGTACTTAGGTTACTTATACTTCCTTATTATATGACTTACTCTTTCTTCCCCGAATGCTTCTTTTTCTCCTCTTATTTTATTTTTGATTGGTTAATCTTACTAGTTTTATGTCTTTTGGTAGTTTGGAAACTGAAAAAATTTGATTCCTACTCAACAAAGTTACAGCAAATATCAAAAATAAGGATGAAACATTAAAACCATTGCCCTCAAGTCAAGGATATCTGCCATCACCACTTCTTTTCAACATCAGGCCAGTGCAGTAATACAGAGGGTGATGGGAGTTGGGGAGCGGATCTGGGCCGACATCACATTGTACTAACTGAAGCAGACAGAATCTAACATGAAACTAAACCAACTCTCACCCTCCAAAAATCCTCACATCTTCCATATTTCCCATAACTTTTCTGCGACCCACATAGGGTGCCAAGTCATCTGAATCATTGGGAAAGATTATTTAAAAATGTACTAAACTGCCATAAAAACCCGTCTAGAAATGAAGTCACTACATCAGCAAGTCTTTCCGCCACGGCAGCATTCAAGCTTGTCTCACTTGATTTGCTTTTATACTAATCTTCAATTTTACAGCGCTACTGAGCAAGTCGATTTTAAACGGAGTTTGTGAGTTATTCTAACAACTAGCAAAAGTTTTTTAAGGTCAAGGAAATAGCTTTCTCGGGTGACTTTTTCAAAGGTACACTACGTATCAGTGAATTTCGGAACGTGCTGCATACCAGTGAATATTGCTCACATCCCAAAATTCACTAGCACAGCCTCGAATTAGGTATTCTGAGCACAACTAAAACAACTCTGGCTTGTAAATTTCTATTTACTTGTTAAGACAAAAAGTCAATATATAGTTCAATCTATATAGTATGTTATCTCTACTGAAACGAAGGTAAACGAATGTATCTGTATATAGGTAAAATATTTCTGGAATCTACAAAACACTACCATCTGTTGCCTGTGAGAGGTGGATCTTGTCTGTGTTGCACAGGAGAATAAAAGTTTACAGTTTGCCACATATTTCAGCTATGAATAGTTGGTCACAATAACTAAACTGCACTGGGAAAGGAGACAATAAGAGAGTATTTGTATAATAGGACAGAGTGATGAAAGTGGAGCTGAACTATCAGAATGTCAAAAAATGATGCCTACATCTGAAACACAAGCAATAATAAGCTTGGTATCTAAGGGAATAGAGGTAAATATCCAAAGAAAGAGCTCATAGTTGAATAGTGTTTGCCTCGGGGAAGGGGGAACTAGGAAGGAAACAAGGCCCTTTGGAGAGCTATGTGACACTTCATGTACAGGTGTGACTTTGATTAAAATATAAATGAAAACAAAAAAATATATAAATGAAAGTAAACTAATGGTATAACTTAAAAATATCCAAAACGTTCAGGCAACTAACACCATTCAGGAAAATCTCCAAAATGAAACTTCTATATGATGTGCTTATATTATGTAACAGGATTTAAGAATTTCATAAATACTTGTAATGGCAAAAATAACAAAACTGAGTAACAAAAGCAAAGCTACAGACAAAATTGGAGTTCACAAAGGAAAAAAGGACTGAAAGTTTGCTGTTTTTCCTGATTGTACATAAACAATCCCTAAATTCGATAGATCAAGACAGAGGTTTAAACTTATGCATATTTTTAACATTACCAAAATTAACCAAGCTTTATCACTGAAAAATCTGGATGGACATACTTGAAGCTATATACAATTTAGAAGCCTCAGCCAAGAAAAAGACTAGAGGAAGCTATCTAAATGGAACGTGGTTATTGTAATGAGGAACGGGGGCTCTACAAATAAGATATGCTAACTGGCAGTGAAGATGAGGTCTGAGTTTTCATACTGAACACATTTCATATTAAGAAATACCTCAATTACTTATGTTGTCTTCTCTTTTTTAAGTATGTGCCCTAACTTGTAAACAAGATTGTAAGCTTTTTAGACTAGAACTTCTGGATGGAGGCATTGGTAAACACGCTTTGCCTCCTTGTGCAACCACAGAAAAAAATTACAACTAGACCTCAAAACAAATAATACCTAGAACCATCAGAAAATCAAGCTATATGCAAGTCTGACAACCAAGGATTTAAAGAAGCTACATTCATCCAGACAGGTAAGAGGGGCAGAGAAGCGGGGATGGGTGGGGAGGCCTAGAGGCACGGTGTGGCGCAGAGAGGTGGGGGCAGCAGCATGGGCAGTCCCACGTTCACCTGTGGTGGATAAAAATCAGGAGAGTTACCTTGGGAGTGAGCGATCCCAGCCACAGGCCAGATTGCACAGCTCAGGGTTCCAGTGTCAGGAAGATAAGTCCCCATAACTTCTGGCTATAAAAACCAGTGGGGGGTAGGGTGGCAGAAGAAACTGCTGGATTTTCAGGAGACTCTGTATAAAGGGCCCACGTGGACTAAAAACATATGCAGACACACCCCTCTGGCATTCAGCGTCAGGACAACAGCTGGAAGGGCACCAGACAAACCTCCAGAAGCCAGGCAGTGGCATTGTCCCCTCTCTGAGTCCTCCTCCCACACAGAGCCACAAAGTGGTGAAGCTGGTTGTCCCACCCCTGGTGATTAACTAAGGCTTCTCCCCACTCATTTTATAGGTAACTTTTCTGCAATAAGCCATGCTCCTAAGACAGTAGTCAAAGCAGCTCTACCTAATACACAGAAACAAACACATGGAGGAGACAAAGAAATATGGGCCAAATGAAAGAACAGAACAAAACCCCAGAAAGAGAACTAAACAAAATGGGATGGCCAACATATCAATTGCAGTGTTCAAAACACTGGTGATTGGGATGCTTGCTCAAAAAAATCATTGAGTACAGCAATACAATAAAAAGACCCAGGAAGAAATGAAGGTTACGCTAAACGTAACAAAGAAAAATCTACAGGAAACCAACAGTGGTGGGGTTGAAGCTGGGATTCAAATCAACAATTTGGAACATAAGGAAAAAATAAGCATCAACCAGAACAGCAAGAAGAAAAAAGAATTTAAAAAAATGGATAATATAAGGAGCCTCTGAGACATCTCCAAATGTACCAACATCTGAATCATAAGGATACCAGAAGGAGAAAAGAAAGAGCAGGAAATTGAAAATGTATTTGAAAAAATAATGAAAGAAAACTTCCTTAATTTGGTGAAGGAAATAGACATAAAAGTCCAGGAAGCACAGAGAGTCCCAAACAATTTGGACCTAAGGAGGATCACACCAAGGCACATCATAATTAAAATGCCAAAGGTTAAAGATAAAGAGAGAATCTTAAAAGCAGCAAGAGAAAAGCAGAGAGTTAGCTATAAAGGACTTCCCATAAGACTGTCAGCTGATTTCTCAAAAGAAACTTTGCAAGCAAGAAGGGACTGGCAAGAAGCATTCAAAGTGATGAAAAGCAAGGGCCCACAGCCAAGATTATTCTATCCAGCAAAGTTGTCATTTAGAATGGAAGGGCAGATAAAGTGCTTCCCAAACAAGGTAAGCTAAAGGAGTTCAGCATCACCAAGCCATTATTACATGAAATGTTAAAGGGACTTACTTAAGAAAAAAAGATCAAAACTATGAGCATTAAAATGGCAACAAATTCATAATTATCAACAACTGAATCTAAAAACACAAACTAAGCAAAAAACCAGAACAGGGACAGAATCATAGATATGGAGATCATATGGAGGGTTATCAACGGGGAAGGGGAGAAAAGGGGAAAAGGTATAGGGGTTAAGAAGCATAAATGGTAGGTACAAAATAGACAGAGGAGTGTTAAGAATAGTATGGGAAATGGAGAAGCCAATGAACTTATATGCATGACCCATGGACATGAACTAAGGCGGGGGTATTGCTAGAGGGAATGGAGGTACTGGGTGGAGGGGGGCAAAGGGGGAAAATTGGGACAACTATAATAGCATAATCAATAAAATATCTTTAAAAATGTTAGACTAAATATCATTCTATATATAGTCTTTCTCCCCAAACACTCTCCCCTCCAATTGCCCACAACTGGGTGAGCACAGAGCTAAAAAGATGACCATACAAAACATCATCATTGAAAACCAATAAAAACCTGCTGGCTAAAACTGCCCACTGGGTCTCTAAATTTCCGAGCAAGCCCAAACCCATGCAGTATCTTTTATAGTCTGAAACTATCAAAAATGTATCTATTTTAGTTGTCTAGAAGCTTACTAATATCTCATATTCTATATTAGTGTACACTACTAAAAATAAAAAAAAATAACAATTCTTATCAAGCATTTCTTCCTGTTATCAAGAAATTTCTCTGAATGTTTCCAGTATCACATTAAATCCAAACACCGTAAGAAAGTTGATATTGGTAATAAGATATTAAAAGCATCATTGACCAGTTTCAATAATATTGATTTCTACCAATAATTGGAGAGGTTATAGTACATTGTTTCATAGGAAGTGTTTGAAAAGGAGAGTTCCTTTTTAATCTTTTTTTTTTACCTCATTTCCATTTTCATCAATTATTGATATGTAGTTGGGATGACTCTTATTTGGATAGGACAACAGGACATCATAATGGGCTAACTCAACAGGATCCAGGCCAAAATCTTTCCACTGGGATTGAATTTGCTTTGCAAGCTGGAAGTTTTGTTCTGTTCCCGCTAAATGTGGAATCCGTGTAAAATTACTGGTGAACAAAAAATGAAAGTGGTTAGAAATTTCAAATCAACAACCAATTAAGGCAGATTTACAGAAATACTTTGAAATGTGATACATTAAAAAAAGAAAATGATAGTATTATTGCATCAAATAGATTTTCAAAGTATATTTTTAAGTTTTCATGCTCTAATTTGTATTCATTCAAGGGAAAACTGGAGAAACTGATCAGGGTAGAGAATTGTTATGTACAACCCTGTGGACATATCCCTGAATACTAGGTAAGGGAAATGTTATATTCTTTTCTTAAGAGCCACTACTTTTAGAAATTTCATGGAATTGCCTGTCTTTATTTCACTGTGCAAAATAATCTGAAAGATATAAGTATTTTCATCCAAAATACCAAGCTGTGATATGCCAACAATTACTGATCACTACATTTATTTTCAAGTATTGAAAGTTATAGTGAAGTAAGAAAACTTTTGATTAAAAACCACTTATAACTCAAAGTGTCTTCATTAAGGAATAATCTGGACATATTTACATAGGCTGAAACTGAGCCGTAGGTGCTCTATCCATCATGCACAGTAGCAGGTACACTTAAAAATCAATGATGAGAATTAGTTTGACCAGGAATATCTTTTTACATATTTTTATTTATTGATAGTTTTAGAGAAAGAGAGGAAGGGGGAGAGAGAAGGGGGGAGGGGGAGAGAGAGAGAGAGAGAGAGAGAGACATCTACTTGTTGTTCCACTTACTTGTGCATTCATTGGTTGATTCTTGTGTGTGCCCTGACTAGGAATCCAAACTGCAACCTTGGCTTATGGGCCGACACTCAAACTAACTGAGCTACCTGTCCAGGGCTGACCAGGAATATCTTTAGCAATTAAATTATTAGGCCAAAATTTTGTCTACTAGGTATATTTTCATAAGTAGACTAACTTCCCACTTAATATATCTAGATACTTGGGCTTTTGTTGGTTTTAATTTTTTCTTCCTGGAAATTGGTATCATTGGTATTTTTCAATTTAAACTTCTTAAAGGAAAAAAGAAAAAAGAAAATTCTACATGTCAAAGCATCATATATCAGGTAAAGACATTTGTTTATTTCTAGCTCATGAACTTTTTAACTTCATGAATTTCTGGATCTAAGTATGCAGGTCTTCCTAAAATCAACACACTTCCATCCTTACAGCGATTTTTAAAAAATTAGCAGGAAACATGGCTGTGACAATTCCAATTTCAAATTTTAATTCTACTGTGTATCTAAACTTTTCATTTAAAAAATCGATTGCCAAGAAAAGTAACTCTGAATTTTAAAACTTCCTGTGATTAATTTTTTTATCCTCACCTGAGGATGCTCATTGATTTTAGAGAAAGGGGAAGGGAAGGAGAGAGAGAGAAACACTGATCAGTTGCCTCTCTCATGCTCCCTGACTGGGTACCAGACCAGCAACCTAGGCACGTGCCCTGACGGACGATGGAACTCATGACCCTTTGGTTTATGAGACAACGCTCTAACCAACTGAGCCACACCGGACAGGCTCCTCTGATTGCTTTTTATAATTATGTTAAAAGAATTTTTGTATTGTTTTAATAATATAATTGTACTTAATGAAATAAGATAATTATATTTATAAAAATAGTATTAAAATCCTCATTCAATAAGTTCTTAAGGGCTTAACACCTACATAGGATTTCTAATGTATATTTTCAAAATATAGTAACAAAAGAATACAATTTTTATTGACTTTATTGGGGTAACATTGGTTTGCAAAACCACACAGGTTTCAAGTGTACAACTCAACAGAACATCATCTTCACACGGCACTGTGCGCCCATCGCCCCAAGTAGTCTCTTTCCATCCCTGTTTCCCTCCCTTTTGCCACCATCACTTGTCTCCCCTACCTCCCTTTCCTTCTGGCTATCACCACTCTTGTCTGTGTCTGTGTTACATACACGTATACATACATGACACAGGCACAGGTAAGACCTATAAAACATATATGTATAAAACACATATGTTTTTTTGCTTGATCCCTTCACCTTCTTTCATCCAGCCCCCGAAATTTTCTTCCCTCTGACAGCTATCAGTCTGTTCATTGTATCAATATTTCTATTTCCATTTTGCTTCTCAGTTTATTTTCTTCATTAGATTTCATATATAAGTGAGATCATATGGCGTTTGTCTTTTTCTGATTGGCTTACTTCACTGAGCATAATAATCTTCAAGTTCATCCATGCTGTCACAATGGTATAGTATTCCATTGTGTAAATGTACCATAGCTTTTTTATCCACTCATCTACTGATGGGCACTTGGGCTGTTTCCAGATCTTGGCTATTGTAAATAACAATGCTGCAATGAACACAGGGGTGCATATATTCTTTCAAATTAGTATTTCAAGTTTCTTCAGATATATTCCCAGAAGAGAGATCAATGAGTCAAAAGGAAGTTCTATTTTTGTTTATTGAATTTATTGGGGTAACATTGGTTAATAAAATACAGGTTTTAGGTGTACAATTCTATAATACATCATCTCTATATTGTAATGTGTGCTCATCACCCCAAGTCTTCTTCCATCACCGTTTATCCTCCCTTGACCCTCTTCTACCTCCCTCCATCCCCTTGCCCTCTTATTTTTAATTTTTTGAAGAAACTCCATACTACTTTCTACAGTGGCTGCATCACACCAACGGTGCAGGAAGTTTCCCCTTTCTCCATATCTTTGCCAACACTTGTTGTTTGTTGCTATATTGACGATAGCCATTCAGACAGGCATGAGATCTCATTATGGTCTTAATAATGAGATCATAATGTCATTATGATCTTAATTTGCATCTCTCTGATGATTAGTGACATTAAGAATTTTTTCATATGTCTATTAGCCATCTCTATATCCTCTTTGGAAAGTGCTAATTCAGTCCTTTGCCAATTTTCCAATTGAGTTGTCTTCTCAGTGTTGAGTTGTACAAGTTCTTTATAAATTTTGGAAATTAACCCCTTATCAGATGCATCATTGGCAAATATGTTCTCCTATTGTGTGTGTTCCCTTTCCATTTTGTTGATGGTATCTTTTGCTGTGCAAGTTTTTTAGTTTGATGTAGTCCCACTGGTGTTTTGGGTTTTTTTTTTCCCTTTGTTTTCCTTGCCTGAGGTGATAAGTCTGCAAAAAGATTGCTACTAGAAATGTCTGAAATTTTACTGCCTATGGTCTCTTTTAGGATTTTTATGGTTTGGCAACTTACATTTTGAGTTTATTATTGTGTGTGATGTAAGTTGGTCATCTAGCTTTTCTTTCTTTTCTTTCCTTCCTTCTTTCTTCCTTCCTTCCTTTCTTTCTTTTCACATGTATCTCTGCAATTTTCCCAACACAGTTTATTGAAGAGATTGTCTTTACCTCCTATGTATTGTATTATATTTCTTGCCTCCTTTGTCAAATATTAACTGACCATAAAGGTGTGGGTTTATTTCTGGGCTCTCTATTCTGTTCCACTGATCGAGATGCCTGCTCTTGTGCCAGCACCATGCTGTTTTGATTACTACAGCCTTGTAGTATAGTTTGAAATAAGGTAGTGTAATACCTCCCACTTTGTTTTTCTTTCTCAAGATTGTTGAGGCTATTTGGGTTTTTTGTTTGTTTATTTTTTTGGTGGGTCCATATAAATTTTTGGAATATTTTTTCTAGATCTCTGATACATGCCATTGTTATTCTAATAAGAATTGCATTGAATCCACATATTGCTTTGGGTAGTATAGACATTTTAATGTTAATTTTCCTATCCATGAACACAGTATATGTCCTATTTATATCCTCAATTTCTTTCTTTAGTATCTTACAATTTTTCAAGTGTAGGTCTTTTACTTCCTTGGTTAAATGTATTTCTAAGTTCCTTATTTTGTTGGTTGTTAAAATAGTAAATTGGATTGTTTTCTTAATTTCTCTTTCTGATAGTTCATTATTGGCATATAAAAATGCCACTGATTTCACGCCCTGGCTAGTGTGGCTCAGTGGATTGAGCACTGGCCTATGGATTTGATTCCCAGTCAGGGCACATGCCTGGGTTACAGACTGTCCCCAGTTGGGGGCATGTGAGAGGGAACTGATTGGTGTTTCTCCCCTTCTCTTTCTCCCTCCCTTCCCCTCTCTTTGAAAATAAATAAAATATTTTCTAAAAATGCCACTGATTTCCAAATATTAATTTTGTGTCCTGCTATTTTGCAAATTTATTTTATAAGATATAGTAGGTTTTGGTGGAATCTTTAGGGTTTTCTGTATAAAATATCATGTCCTCTATGAACAATAGTTTTGTTTCTTTCATTCCAATTTGAATGCCTTTCATTCTCCTTGTCTGATCACTGTGGCTAGTACTTCCAGTACAATGTTGAATAAGAGTGGTGAAAGTGGACATCCCTATATTGTTCCCCGTCTTAAAAAAAAACACTTTTTAGTTTTTGCCCACTGAGTATTATGTTGGCTGTGGTTTGTCATATGCTGACTTTATTATGTTGAGGTATGATCTCTTTATTCGACTTTGCTTAATGTTTTTATTATAAATGGGTGCTGGATTTTATCAAATGCTTTTTTCTGCATATATTGATATGATCGTGTGATTTTTAACCTTCATTTTGTTTATGTGAACTATCATGTTTATTAATTTGCAAATGTTGTACCAACCTTGCATCCCCAGAATAAATCCCAACTGATCATGGTATATGAACTTTTTGAAGTATTGCTGGATCCAGTTCGCTAATATTTTTAAAAGGATTTCAACATCTATCTTCATCAGAAACATTAAACTATGATTTTTTTTCTTTGTAGTGTCTTTATCTAATTTTGGCATTAGGACAATTCTGGCTTCATAAAAAGAGCTTAGAAGTCTTCCTCCTCTTGAATTTTTTTGAATAGTTTAAGCATAAGTATTAGTCCTTCTTTGAATGTTTGGTAAACTTTGCCTGTGAAGCCATCTGGTCCAGGACTTTTGTTTGCTGGGAGTTTTTTTTTTTGTTTGTTTATTTTCACTACTGCTTTGATTTTATTAGTTGTAATTGGTCTAATCAGGTTTTCTGATTCTTCCTGAATTAGTTTTGAAAGATTGTATGTTTCTAGGAATTTATCCATTTTGGCCAGGTTGTCCAATTTGTTGGAATATAGTCATTCATAGTATTTTCTTATGATCCTTTGTATTACGGTGGTGTCAGTTATTACCTTTCCATTGTTTCTGATATTACTTATTTGGGTCCTCCCTTTTTCTTGATGGGTGTGGTTTAAGGTTCATCAATCTTGTTTATCTTTTCACAGAACCAGCTCCTAGTTTCACTGATCTTTTGTACTGTGTTTTTAGTCTTTATGTCATTTATTTTTGCTCTAATCTTTATTATTTCCTTCCTTTTATTTATTCTGGGAAAAGAACACAATTTTAAGAGGCAGCTGAGAAGTCTATGTATTCCTTCATCAGTGTAGATGTACCTTCAGCCAAACAGCAAACATGCTTCTATTTTCTTCTGTATTACAATACACAGATCACAAACTCTGACATAACTGAAGTGCATATAGATTATGCATATTTCCTGAAATCACAGAGAGAACTCAGATAGAGTTGTTATGGGGAGTCTTGAACATGAGAGAGAGAGAGACTTTATCAGACTTTGTTATGAGTGAAATTTGTTGCTGTGTACCAACTAGGATTCAACCATGTGCTGTGATGAGGTTTGAACCCACTCATTTGGAGCAAAGCTGATCCTAAAAAAAGATAAGTAGAAAAAAAAAGACTACTTTTCATGATAAATAAATTGGCATAAAATCCGATTAAGTGGTATGTTACAGGTTTTGTCAGTAACTTTGATAACCCTGGCCATGTCTTAAAATTCTCATCTATACGTGGGGAGACTATAGGCACCTCACTAGTTCTCAAAGATTTGAGGCTCAATTAGATAACTGATATTAAGCAGCAGATCTGACTTTTTTATTGTTTTAATCAATGGAGAAGTATGTCACAATCTTTGTGGATGCTTCAAGATTATCATTTTTTAATAGTAATAATTTATAAAGTATTCAAAATCTCTAACAACTTGTATTGGCAAATTAGAAATCTGGAGAGTTCAGAAGGCTTTTGGGGATTCTGCAGTCCTTGCAAGGATGAATGGGAGTTCTCTTAATCCTTCTCTTTTGTGTGTTAATGATAAATGTGCCTGAATTCTGAACAGTTGGAGAAGGTTGGTCAGGGCCATAGAATAAGCAAGGAACTGACTGCTTCAATCTTGCTCAAGGGTCCAAAAAGAAATAAACAAAAGTCATTCTTTTTTTTTTTTTTTTTGGGCTGGTCAGTCCATGCTACAGGTTTGGAAAGGAAGAAAGCAGGAACAGCAGCTCCAAGAGCAAATATTAAATCTTGCCAGACCTCATTATCATTGTATCTATTAAACCTACTTACAGTGACAGAGGAAGTGGTAGGGGAGGGATTTCCAAAGTTTAAGCTTCAGGTTCCCTCAGTTAAAATGGCCCTTCCAAACATCTGGGAGGTACCCCAGTCAATTTTTGTTCACAGTTTTAATTCTCTCAGGATTAACATAGACGTATGTGTTTATATGATTATGTGTATATGCATATATGTATATATATGTAAAACTGTCCTTTTTATAAAATTATAACTTGTATTCACTAAAGAATCTTTTAATCACTAAGTATTTTTGGACACATGCACTAAGCAAATTTGTTTTTACAAAAAGGGACTTTATGCTTTGAAAAGCTAAATATTCTAATAGATTATACATAATCATTCTATTCAAAGTTTTTTTTTTTTTTAGTTGCTTTGCAAATAGTTTTCAAACTTACTTAGTTACCTCTTTGGCTCTATACTAGAGATAGCTATTTCAGGAAATAGGCAACTAGAGTATAAACTATGTCACATACATGCTCTCTAAGTTCATCCTCATCACAGCTATATCATTGTCCTTATTTTATAGACATAGAAAGGAGGGTTCAGGAAGGTTAAATATTCACTGAAAGTTACTTTGCTATCAATGGGCAAAGATAAAATTTAAACTCAAGTATGACAGACTCCAAAGTCCAAGTTTATTCTTTTGACCAAAATATACTATCTTCCTCTAAAACAGTAGACAGGAAAATAAATTCCACTCACCAAATCCAGCACATTTCCTGGTTTTATATAGCCCACAGATAAGAATGGTTATCACATTTCAACAGGTAAAAAATCAAGAGAAATATTTTGTGACATAATTATATAAAATTCAAATTTTAGCACCCATAAATAAAGTTTTATCAAAACTGCCACATTTTTTCCTTTATGCATTTTCTGTGGCTTCTTCTGTGCTACAATATCAGAGCTGAGTAGTTGTGACAGAGATCAGCTGGCCTACAAAAGCAGGCCCTTTACACAGGGTTTGCTGATTCCTGCTTTAAAACATCCCTATCAGTAAAGTTCAGATGAAATGTATAATCCTGTCTGTATAAAATGTGACACAAGATCTTCAACAAATAAAACAAACAAATAAACAAACAAATAAAAGTCAGTTCCTGCATATGAATTATCGGATCAAAACTTTGAAACAGAATAAAATTTCCCAACAAATTAGCCATGTGAACTTTCAAGTAGATGCTTACTATAAGAACTTTTTGATGTTCTCAGCTTTCAATTCATCCAAAAATGCCTTCTTCACATTATGCTGTGGAACAATGTTAGTAGCTTCATTGGAGGATTTTATAAACCATCCTGTAGAACACATACAAATACGGGAGTGAGAAGCGAGCTCACAGACAGGCCCTGATTTTTCTTATTGCTATATTTATCATACATAAAATATAAATTACCAATGACCTCCAGCAGCCAGTGACATTTTCTAAAACGTAATTTCTCTTGCCTACTTCTACTGGAGAAAAAAGAAATCATGCACATGGACTTTTAAGTTACAAATCAATTGCAACATATATTTTATTCAGTTTCAATGATAAGATGATTGCTGTTTCTCTAAGAAATGCTTCATGAGGAAATCCGCACTAAAATTAATGTGTCAATTAATGGGGATGAACAAGAACTCTTGAAAATTAAGGTAAAAATGAGATCCACCTTTTTTTTTCTTAAAGCTTTTATCCACAGTGACTGTTCACTGCTGATCCAGAATAAGCATTTAATCAATGTTTATAATGAATTAATTATTAATATATTTCAAATACATAAGTTATTTCAAAGAGTTGAAGGAAAGTCAGACCTATAATTTGTTCTGTCTCTGAAACTAAAAGAAAATATGCTGAGAGTTTATGTTTCCAGTTGAAGTAGGCTTGATAAGTTCAACTTCAGAAAGCTACAGCGAACTATAATTTACCCAACATCCCTGCAAGACGCGTAGTGCGCACAGGCCAGAGGTAACGGGGAAGCAAGATAACACAGAAGTAAGCCCTTGCAGTTGGCTTTTAAACTGAGGGAAAGGGGCATGATTACAGGATTTATCTAGAGAAATGATAGTATCTGGGCATAAAATGGTTACCAAAATCAGCACCCAGCCAGCTTTCATGGAACTTTCCGGTTATTAATCACATACACACACCCAGAGGCATACTGAAAGAAGCTGTTGGCAGCAAATGGAAACACAGTCCCACCTGTGCACAAAACAAAGGATAAGCCTGTGGGACCTGGGAAGGGACACTGAGGATTAAATGCTGGAAAGGAGGTCTGGAGAATGAACCGGATGAAGAGGAGGGAGGCCTGTGGGGGAGGGGAGAGCAGACAATTCTAGGGAAGAATAAACAAACATTAATAAAGAACCTGTTCTGTGTCAGCCACTGAGCAGTGAATGCAAGGATGCTGCTGAGGTCTAAATTGGGAACAGAATGCCCTGAAGAAATACAGATTTTAATTCCCACACCAACCTTGTCATTTTTTACAGTTGAAAAGTCGAAACTTAGTTTGAAGTGTGTCCTTATTGAGCACCTATCTCATTTAAGCCGTTCAACAACCCTAGGCAGTTAGAATAACCACATGTTAGTATGAGCAGTGTGGCTCAGAAGTTCTTTTAATGACGCTAAAGTCTAATCCCAGGTCTTCTAAATCCCGGAAAGGAAATCCAGAGTTGAGAACACAGGCAAACTACCTTTAGGCAATACCTCGGGCTAGTCCTGAGCATTAGTGTCCATCGAGAAGCATCTCCTTATCAAGGAGGAATATAGAAAAGCGCCAGTGCCCCAATAGTGCGCTGGGAACTTTCGCTGCTATTTTACTTACTATTCCCACCAAACTGCAGATATTATCGTCATCATATACATTGGGAAAATGAGGCTAAAACAGGCTGGGTAACTTGGCCAAGGCCACGAAGAAGTGGCAGAGTCAAGATTATAATTTAAGAGTCTGAGCTTGTCTGAGCTGCCCCTTGCTTTCTTAACGAATTGGGTTAGGTCTGCACAACGGCACATGGGACACCGACGCAAAAGAACTGTATATAACCATCTCTTCGGAGAGC
Organism: Micronycteris hirsuta; assembly: GCA_004026765.1. Classification (NCBI taxonomy): domain Eukaryota; kingdom Metazoa; phylum Chordata; class Mammalia; order Chiroptera; family Phyllostomidae; genus Micronycteris; species Micronycteris hirsuta. Next base: position 27,316 of record PVJI01015488.1, read on the forward strand.
TGACAATAATGTCAGCGAGTTCCCAAGTGTTTCTCTATTATTTACTCCCAAGGACGAAGGAAGGAGAAAAGTGCTCCCATGAAGCAATGCCCTGATGTCTACCTACTGCCTACAATCAGCTCCAGGCATGAGTAGACGCAAACCCCAAACAGGTGAGTCATTTCATGCAAAGCACCCTGGACGACCTGGTTCAACTGCCCAGAGACTTGCCTCTCGCCCTAAAAAGTACCCGTTTCCAAGGGCTCCAACGGGAGAACCATCAGAAGTCCAGTTTCAGGGGCTCTCCCTTCTACTCTTTACTCTGGGTGACTGTCCTACAATAGCTTGTCCAGAGCCCAACCGTGAACCGCCCCCAGCAACTGCCTCCTAGTTCCCGGGGGCTCATCCCCGCCTTCCCCCAAACCAAACCACAGTTCCCCTGACCCTACATCGCAGACCGCCCGCGATTCCAGCAAATCGTGGAACTACTGGGCAGGCTCCCGGGTGCACTTGGCGGGCGCGCCCCTACCGAGGAGGAAGCCGAAGATGATGAGTCCCGCGGCCAGCAGGGCCGCAGCGCAGTGCCAGCGTGTGCGGCGCCAACCCACAAAGGTCCAGTCGGTTTCGTGAAGGGGATTCCACATCTTGCAGAGCAGGGTTGGGGGGGCGCCTCCTGGCACCCGAGCCTCTGCTGCGGCCCCACTGAGGGCCAAGGGCTCCCTCCACCTAGGGCCTCGAGGATGTTACAGCCCTGCGCGCCGGAGCCCACTATCAGCCCGGAGTCTAGTATCTCCGCCCTAAAGTTATTTCTAGCCAACTCTCCACCAATCCCAGAGAGAGAGAGGCAGCTGCGGTCGCGGGGGGCGGGGGGAGGCGGGGCGAGGGCGGGACCCTGCCCCTTTGAAGAAACTTTTAAAAAGTTTATATTGAAAAGTTCTAGTTCTTGTTTATTTAAAAATGAAAGGTAAAAAAGGGAGGAAGGGAAGGAGAAAGAAGCTACTCTCCTTTCTTCACCGCCAAACCAAAATCTGACTTGCAAAGAGAGACCTAAGGATCGCCAGGGTAATTTAACAGAATGCTTCCCTTTTGTCTGTCCAGGAAAATATGCACGGACCTCGCTCCAGGCTAGTTGGTGGACTAGACTGAATTTTCGTTCAAGTGCTTTTTATTTTCAGTTCTGAAGTCCTATGAAATACTTTATAGCACTAGAATGAGTAAAGTCAAGTAGAAAAAAAGTGGTGTTCCGTTTCGACAGACTGCTGGATAACCAAGGAGGAGGTGGGGTCCCTGTGAATTGCCACTGTGCTCTTTCTCCGAATGAATATCACTGATTTTAACAAACTTTTAAGGAATCATTCCAACCCCCACCCTTTGATCCATATTTAAAGAAATAATATTGGAACCTGCTGCAGGCAAGTTTTCCAGTTCAATCATTCTTTTGTTCATTGAAAGTGTATTTATTAAATAGTTATTCTGTACCAGGAATTATGGGTACCAATATGTGTAGAATAAAGTCGCTCACCTCAAACAGGATCACCATATCTGGGAAGATATACAAGTGAATGCAGTTACATTGTAGTATAATAAACATCATAATCAAGAGAAACAAGAGAGTATCCCTCTGAGTTTTGCATTATTCTTCAAGTCCTCATACGAAAAATCATCTACCATCTTTCCTCAATAGTTGAAGAAGGGCAAACGTGTGCCAGTCTCCCCCCCCCACCCCCAGGGGAAGGGATTAATCAACTACACTAACCCTTAGTTGCCTCCTGTATTAAAGAAATAATGGAAGCGACAACAGAAACACCTAGTGTGGCTTGCATAACCACACATTACAGATTTTTAATTCTTTTGGGGAAAGTGCTGATAATTACATGAAATAATTCATGCAAAACACATAGCCCATTGCCTACCATATGGAATGTGCTGATAACATTAATTAGTTATGAAAGGTATGTCTTCCCCATTAGACTGTAAGTTCCATGGTGGGGGGAGATCCTTCTTGTAAGATACGACATGTGTTTAGTCATTCTCTGATACGAATACACTGATCCTTACTTTTCTTTAAATTTAATTGTTAGCATTTTTTAGCATATTTTACTCTTTCATTTCCTTTCAGATTTTAAATTTCTTGGTGCTAGAGATAGCATCTAATTCCTGTCTGTTTTCCAGAGTTCCATGATTTCTAGCATACAAAAACAGCTTTTGAAATAATGATATGCTAAGCAATGAAGCAATTACAAGGTATAAGAAGTAATTACTGTTATTGAAGAACTTTAGTCAAAGTGGGAACATAGGGTCTACATAAAAAGATAAATAACAACACTAGAAAGCAGGGATTACAAACCAAAAGAACGACAGCAGCTTGTGTTCAGGAGAGTGTTATGGGCTTGTTGTCCATACCTCATGTTCCATGTTAACCTCAATAGCTTCTGCTGGAAGAACATCCTGAAATAATTCATGGTGCCAAATGCCCATCCATATACCAAAAAAATAAAAATAAAAATAAAATCTTCTACTGCTTTGTAGGTAGATAGATAAGGTAAAATATGACCTGACCATCATCTTCCTCTCCAAGGGCAGGGAATAGTAAATTCAGAATAGAAATATTAAATAAGGGAAAGGTAATATACTTTCTTGCCTTTGCTACTAGCCAGCCCTCAGCTTTTACAGAATCTCGAAAGTTCCCATAGAGGAGAAATTGTGCCTGATAGAGCACTTGACCCATAGTGGTTATGCAATAAATGTTTTTAAATGAATGACTTGTATAGTAAATACCAGATGATGAAAAGTTATTACCTAGTTACAAAATTCTTGAAACAATAGAACCATATGGTACAAAATGAAAGTATTTAATTCAGTAACGAGAGAGAGCATTTTCATTCTTTACTAATATGTACTCATATAAGTCCTTAGTCTGGAACATTTTTTTTTTTTTTGAGGTTTTCTAATTATATTTTTCTTTTTTTATTTTGTAGATATTTTAAAAGTATTTATTTATTTTTAATTTTATTTATCTTTTAACTGTTCAAGTATAGTTCTCTGCCTTTTCCCCCACCCCACCCCAAACCCCCAGCCCTCCCCACCTCCCTCCTGCCTCCACCCAACCCTCCCCACCCCCATTATTGTCCATGTGTCCTCTATAACTGCTCCTGCAAACCCTTTAGCCCTTTCCCCTAAAATTCCTTCCCCTCTCCCCTCTGGACGATGGTCAGCCTGCTCTCAATTTCAGTGTCTTTGGTTATATTTTGCTTGTTTGTTTGTTTTGTTGATTAGGTTCCTGTTAAAGATGAGATCATATGGTATTGGTCTTTCACTGCCTGGCTTATTTCGCTTAGCATAATGTGGAAAGCATTTCTTAATTATCACCTTGACTCAAATACTGGGCTGAGTCACAGAAACACCAAAAAAATATTTTTTTGCTTAAGCTGGGATTCCTGACTCTGAAACTGTAGTGTTTGGTGAAGAGCAGATGCTCAGTAGGTAGTAGCTACTATGGCCCCCACCTGTCCCTGGCTAGAATCTGTACAGTAAATCCTCCCCCACCATGCCCCTTATTCATGGTTTAGCTTTCTGCAGGTTTACTTTCTGTAGTCTCAGTATGGAAAATTCCAGAAATAAAAAATTCATTATTTTGTTGCTATTCTGAATAGCGTGATAAAATCTCAGGGCACCCTGCTCAGAATCACTTCAGATGTGAATCATTGTTTTATTTAGCGTATCCACACAGTAGCTGGCTAGGTTGTAGTAATGTTGTCAATTTGTATATAACAAAGGGAAGCCATAAAGTGCTTTTTTTATGTAAAAAAAATGAGCATTCTTGGCTTAATAAGGAAAGAAAGAAAATTCCTATGCTGAGGTTGCTAAACTCCATGGTAAGAACAGAGTCTTCTACTAGGAAGTTGGGAAGAAGGAAAAATAAATTTATGCTAATTTCCCTTCTGATCCTCAAACTTCAAAAATTATGGCCACAGTGCAAGATAAGTGATTATTTAATATGGAAAAGATATTAAATTTGTGGGTAGAAGGCAAGACATAGTCTGTCATGGCTTGATGATCCTCCTGATGAATCTTCAGAAGTCCAGTAGTCACCTGATGCTGTGTCACCATGCTACATCGTTACCTCACTTCATTCCTCACCTGGGCATTGTATTGTCTAACACCATCACAGAAACGGTGAGTACAGGACAACAAAATATTTTGAGAGAGAGAGAGAGACCACATTCACATAACTCTTATTACAGTGTATTGCTATTATTGTAGTTTTATTATTAGTTGTTAATTTTTTACTGTGCCTAATTTATAAATTAAACTTTATCATTGGTATGTATGTATAGGAAAACATGGCATATGTAGGGTTTGGTAGTATCTGTGGTTTCAGGCATCTACTGGGGGTCTTGGAACATATCCCCTGCAGGTAAGGGAGGACCACCATATACGTATATCATAAAAAATAGTTGTGTAGGCTAACGAGTCTTGGGGAGACTGTATATAATCTAACCCCATTAGGATGAAATGACTTAAAACAGTGCTGACCAAGAATTCTAGTATTTTCCTGTAAACTTAGATGGAAGAAGGCTTGAAAACTAAAACAGACACTTGTCAGATTAATTTTCTAAGGTCTCTACTCTATTCTTAATTTCCCAAATCAGAAACTTATGTGGATTCCAGTGAACTATATAATGATTCTAAATTTTTAAACAAAGCCCTGTAGGCTGTCTACATTTTGAACTCTCTTTTAACAGCATTCTCCATTGATTTCCCTCATATACTTTTATGTAATTTACTTAGTTTTGCTAATTCTGTTTACTCTATAAAATAGGAATAATAACAGTTCTATTTGCACATATTCATTTAAAAAGTTTAGCAAAGAAGTCTGGCATTTAGATAACTGAATGAGCGACAAATGTAGTCATTCCATATTTCAAAAAAATTCATATGAAATCATTATCTTATTTGATCAGACCATTTTAAGTAGGCACTCATAAATGTACCCAGAAATCTCCTGTGTTTAAAACCAATACATTATCATTATGGTAATGTAAGTTAAAGAATACCCATTTTCATAAAAACAGTAAATAAGCCCGGCTGGTGTAGCTCAGTGGATTGAGCGCGGGCTGGGAGCCAGAGGGTCCCAGTTCGATTCCCAGTCGGGGCACATCCCTGGGTTGTGGGCCAGGTCCCCGGTGAGGGCCATGTGAGAGGCAACCATGCATTGCTCTTTCTCCCTCCCTTCTCCTCTCTTTGAAAATAAATAAATAAAATCTTAAAAAAAAACAAACAGTAAATAAATACGTTCCAAAGAGTGAAAATGAGATATTCTCTGCACAATACTAAGATTTCTTTCACAAGTAGAAAGTGATCATGTCAGTAGAAATGGCAATGTGGATAAGATGAACCTGTCTTAGTACAGACATGAACTAAATTAACTACGGTTATACTCATCTCTGGGATCTGTTCAAAAGAAAACAATATAAATTATTTTAGCTATTTTCATCCCCAGCCTTGATTGAATACATGTAAACTTTTTAAAAATACTCCCTGAAGGAAAAAATACTTTAATATTTCCTGAATTCTACTTAAAGTATAAACACAGCATTCCTGAACTCTAAATTATACACTAAATGACATATGCAGGAAGAAAAGAATTCTAACTGGTCCAAGTTATTACATATGTGTACATATATATATATTTATTTTGAATTTTTAATCTTTTTAAAATGGAGGGTGGTTATATGGACATACACATTTGTCAAACTCTTTGCACTATACTTTTAAAATCTGTGCACTTTTTTGTATATAAGTTATAAATCAAGAAAAATGATTTAAACAATTAGGGGCATAAATGGAAATATTTCTTAATGATTTATTTAAATTCCATTCATTCAGAGTAATTAATTCCCATTCTTCTTATGTTAACTTGACCTACTCCAGGGAAATCTTTGCAGACAAGTTTTTTTTTTTAATTTGGAATTTCGAGAAATAAAAAACTTAGCAATACTCTTTCCAATGTAATGATAGAATGGGATAGTAAAAGGACATTAATAAAAGGAAAAAAAATGTTTGTAATCTCTAAGTAAAATGCAGTGGTTTTTCTGTTAATTTTTATTACTAAAATAAAACTTACTATTTTAATAAATGTATATAGAAATATAGGAAGTAAGAAGCTCAAGTAAACTTTTACTCTCCTCTCTCCCTTGCTACACCATTTCACCATCTATAGGTATATACATACTGTAAAGATTTGGTACTAATCTAAAGTACATGCAGTACTTAAAAAATACAAAATGAGATCACGCTATGCTTTATTTTTAAGAAAGCTTCTGAGACTTCTGCCAAGATGGCGGCATAGGTGGACACACTGCGCTGCCGCTCACAACCAGAGAGTTTAAACAATGAACTCAATAGCGAAAAATAAACAACCAGAACGGACAGAATCGAACTGAAGGGAAGTCCGACACCCAGGAAGTTGGGGAGGACGTACATCCAGGCCGGTAAGCAGGGAAGAACCAAGCAGAGGAGCAGAGTGAGAGGCAGTTTGCACGGAGGGAATCACAGCGCAAGCACCTAACCAAAGCACAACCCCGAGCAACGGGTGAACCTCGCAGGCTGGCGGCATAACTGGAGAGGCCAGTGGGAACCAGCAGGGCCGAGACTGGCGGAAAAGGCAGTGGGGAACTGGGGAGCAGAGGGTGATAGGGAGCAGCGGTGAACGACAGATGCCATTGCTCCCTCCTAGGCCCGCCCCCAGAGGAAACGTCACAAAAAAACGACCCAGGTTGCCAGGCACCGACAAACACCTAAGACTCCGACAGGTGCACCGAGATAAAAAAGAATGAAAATGGCCAAAATGAAAGATCAGAACAAATTACAACTAACGGACGAAGAGATAGCCAAATTAACGGATGCCCAGTTTAAAACACTGGTAATCAGGATGCTCACAAAACTGGAAGAAGGTGGACGCAAATAATTAAACAAATGAAGAATACGATAAAGATAATGGAGGAAGATTCACAGGGAACCAATAGGGAAAAAAAGGAAGCTGGGACTCAAACCAATGGGGTGGACCAGAAGGAAGAAACAAGAATTCAAAAAAATGAGGAGGGTCTCAGGAACCTCAGAGACATTTGTAAACGACCCAACATCCGGATCATAGGGCTGCAGAAAGACAAGAGGAACACCAAGAAATTGAACATATTTTTGAACAGATAATGAACAAGAACTTCCCAAATCTGGCAAAGGAAATAGGCTTCCTGGAAGTCCAAGAAGCTCAGAGAACCCCAAAGAAGCAGGACCCAAAGAGGAACACACCAAGGCACATCATAATAACATTACCCAAGATCAAGAATAAGGAAAGAATCTTACAAGCAGCTAGAGAAAAGGAGACAGTTACCTACAAAGGAATTCCCATAAGACTATCAGCGGATTTCTCAAAGGAGACCTGCCAAGCAAGAAAGGGCTGGAGAGAAATATTTCAAATCATGAAAAGCAAGGACCTACAACCAAGAATAATCTATCCAGCAAAACTGTCATTTAGAATGGAAGGGCAGATAAAGTGCTTCTCAGATAAGGTCAAGTTCAAGGAATACATCATCACGCAGCCTTTACTATGTGAAATGTTAAGGGGTTTTGTATAAGGACTCACAAGAGAAGGCACCGAGGCCAGATCAGCTACTGGGGAACTCAGATCAGCCACAGCCAAGACGCTTGTGAGGTAAGCAAGCAAAATACAACCAGAGAAACAAAATAGAACCAGAGACATTGAAATTTAGAACAATCTGGCAGTAACCAGAGGGGAGGGGGAAGGGGATAATGGGGAGAAGGGTATTCAGGAACTGCTATAAAGGACGCATGGACAAAACCAAGGGGGAGGGTGGAAGCAAGGGAGGGAGGTGGGTTTGCCTGGGATTGGGGGTGGGGGTTAAATGCAGACAACTGTAATTGAACAACAATAAAATAATTTAAAAAAAAAAGAAAAAAAGAAAAAAAGAAAGCTTCTAATTAATATATGCATACATTCAGAAAAGTACACAAGTCATAGCTCTACCATTGGATAAATTTTTACAAAGTGAAAACACTGGTAATTCAGCGTCAAGATCAAGAAACAAAATACCACCACACACTCCAGAGGGCCTCCTTAGTCCTCTTTGCTTCGCTACCATTCACAACAAAGGATCCCCACTATTCTGCTCTTCTGATTTCTAACACTAGTGTTTAATGTTATCTATTTTTGAAATTTCTATAAATGGAGCCATATATTATATGAGGCATGTCCAGAAAGTATCCAGCCGTGTACTATGAAAAATAGAGACAATGAAGAAGATATAAGATACAAGAAATATTGTACCTAGGACAATTATGCCTCAGCCCCCTTCAAAGTAGGCACCTTGGGACATCACACAGCTCTCCCAGCATCTCTTGCACTGTTCAAAACTCTCTGCAAAGTCCTTTGTTGGAATTGCCATCAGCTGCCCTGTTGTATTTTCCTGAATCTTATCAGTGGTCTGAAATCTCTTCCCTTTCAAAGGTGATTTTAGTTTTGGGAAAAGCCAGAAGTCTTAGCGTGCCAAATCTGGGCTGTAGCAGGGGCTGAGTCACCTGAGTGATTAGATGTTTTGCAAAAAACTCTGCAGAAGGCATGATTCATGAGCAGGTGCGTAGTAGTAATGAAGCTGCCAGTCGCTAGTTGCCCATAGCATCTCTCAACCTTTTCATTGTATAGCATCTCTCAACCGAGGAAGAACATTGAGGTGGTACTCCTTATTAATTGTTTGGCCTGGAGGGGCATACTGGTGATGGACAACATCCTCCCAATCAAAAGAAAAAACAGATCAAGGCCTTGATCTTGCTGTCAATTTGCTGTGCCTTCTTTGGGTGTGGAGAATAAGGTGACTTCCATTGGGACAACTGGGCCTTGTTTCCAGATCATAGCCATAGACCCATGATTCATCTCTGGTTATCACTTTCTTAAAGAAATCTGGTTCATTGGTAACGATTTGAATCAAGTCATTAGCAACTGCAGCATGATGTTCCTTCTACTCTGGTAGCAGAAGCCATGGAACGAATTTTGCCACGACACATTTCATGCCAAGATCCTGCATCAAAGTCTCGGACACAGTAGGTTTTGGAATCACCAATCAGCTTCTAGTTCTCACACTGTCGGTCACCAATCTTTGTTGATTACAGCCTGTATACGTGCAACATTCTCAAGTGTTCTTCTTATTGCAGGCCTTCCAGAATGTGAATCACTTTCAACACATTCTCTACTATCTTTGAAGCATTTGTACCATGCTTTTATTTGTGCTGCACTCATTGCATCATCCCAGAAAACCTTCTGAATCATCTGAATAATTTCCATGGAAGAATGTTTAAGCTTAACGCAAAATATACAGATTCATTGCTCTATTTGCTCAATTATTTTGAATGCGATGGCCACACAGTACACATGCCCACTCAATAGCATCTACTGCTCCCACTGACTAGTACAGTGAAGTCATCATTGTTCACGCATGAGCATTCCAGTCCACTCTCCTTGGCTGTTATATCAATATAGTACAAACTATTCTTATTATATTAATAGTGCCCATATTATTATATTAACAATATGTGTATATATGTACACATATGTGTATATGTTTTTATGTATACACATATATACACATATATATTTTATATTCACACAGTATATATCTTATATACATATTTATATATATATGTGTGTGTGTGTGTGTGTGTGTGTATATATACATATATATAATTTGTATTTGGCTTCTTTCACTCAGAATTATGTTTGTGAGGTACCTTCAGTGGTGTGCTAGTAAATCACCTCTGCCAAGGAGGGGAAAAGCTCTCATTTATAAAACTTCCTGACTTCCATGATTCAAATACTCCCACTGTGGCAGATTTCAAACTAACAACATGATGTAACTGAGTGTGCAGTTGGAAAGAGATGCCCATAATTCCCTTTTATAACCTGGTAGGGGCAGGCTTCCTGATACTACTGGACCATATTTTTCCATGTTGCAATAATTCATTCATTGTCAGTTCTATGGACTAACCAAGTGTACAAATATGCCACAATTTATTAGTATTTATATATTCTCTCCTTGATAGACATCTAGATTGTTTCCCTGTCTTAGCTACTAGAAGTTGTGCTTCAGTGAAGATTCTTGTGCATATCTCTTGTAGATCATATGTATTTATTTCTGTGGGTACTTATCTAGAAGTCACAGGTATGTTTGCGTTTAGCTTTAGAACACAGGTCTACTTTTTATGTACCACTCTTACCAGCAGTATTTGTGAATTCCAGTTCCTTCACATCCCTGCTAACTAAATTTTATTTTCTTTATGATTAAAAAAATGTAGAAAATTTTCCCATGTTTGCTGTGCATTTGGATTTCTATGTTTTTAGAGTCACTGTGCAAGTGTTTTGTCCAATTTTTTAACTGTATATTCTGCTTTTTTCTTTTTTTGTGGACATTTTTATATATAGTTGTGCCAAAAATTTTAATTTTTTTCTTTACTCAATTATGTAAACTTTTATATCAGTGCATAAGTTATTGCCGTTACTATTTTTAGTAGCTTTTTGTGTAAAATATTTTAAATAGTATGTGTGAAAACAGAATTTTCATTTCTAAGCTTACCAAAAATTTCTATGTTATCTGATTTTTATAAAAATTTAATGTTTTTTGAAAAATTTTTAAATTTATTTTTAGAGAAGGAGAAGGGAGGGAGAAAGAGAAGGAGAGAAACATTGATTCATTGCCTCTTGTGTGCCCCCAACTGGGGACCTGTCCTGCAACCCAGGCATGTGCCCTGACTGGGAACCAAAAAGGCAACCTTTCTGTTCTCAGGCTGGTGCTCAATCCACTGAGCCATACCAGCCAGGGCAAAACTTAACATGTTGAATCAAAGATGAAATCTGTCCTGGAAAGTAGTACTGGAAATTTTGTCATGAATAAACATTTAAAAGGAAAGAGTGCCTCTTAAGAACTTAAAAAATGAAAAGGCATGATGAAGTAGAAAGGACCTTTTTATTCTACACATAGTAGAATAATCATAGAATTTTAGTCATTTTAGTGTGCTAACGAGCAAGATGGGTATGACTTGTAAGGGGTAAAGTGAAAATGGTTGCAATTTGTTTGAAATATAAAAGTAAGTACTCAGCCAGAGATGAATGGGCAGAAGTATAAGTAAAGGTCATAGTTTTGAAGGTCCTTAATTGGAATTCTGAGAAAAATATACTATTAAAAGCTAAACTGAAGGGAATTGAGTTAGCATGTTTCTAAAGTGATACCTTCTTCAAAACTCTTGAAAGAATATGGGGAACAGTGAACTGAAATTTCAATTAAAATGACACTTTCTTGGGGGAGAAGGCAATATGAATTGGAGACATGTTTCATTGTTTACTTCAAACTAGAAACTGAAAGCTAGCATCTCTGTCGTTCTTTACTTAAAAAAATAATTGGAACCCTTGTACACTGTTGGTGGGAATGCAAAATGATACAGCCTCTATGGAAGACAGGGTGAAAACTTAAAAAGAACCACTGTATGATTGATTCAGCAGTTCCACTTCTGGGTATGTATCCCAAAGAATTGAAAGCAGGATCTCAGAGACCTTAGTACTGCCATGTTCATTGCAGCCCTGGCCACAATAGCCAGGATATGGGAACAACCTAAATATCCATCACAATGTGGTACATACATTCATGGAATATTGTTTATATTTTAAAAAGAAGGAAGTCCTGCTATATGTGACACAACAAGATCGAGATGAACTGTGAGAACACTATGCTAAGTGAAATAAGCTAGTCACAGAAGGAAAAATACTGCATGCTTCTACTTACATGTAGTGTCAAAAAGAGTCAAACTCATAGAAGCAAAGAATAGAATGGTGGTTACAAGGGAGTTGCTTCAGGCCTATAAAATTTCAGTTATGAAGGATAAATAAGCTCTAGGTATCTGCTGCACAACATTATGCCTATAGGTAATTTTGTAAACTATAAATAACAATACTTTATGTACACTTAAAAATGTTAAAATGTAACTCACACATTAAATATTTACTACAATAAAAATAGTAGATGGCAACTCTAAAAATTAAAGCAGGCTACAAGGTCCAAATTATAACCAAGACTATAAATTAATAAAGATTTAGCTTCTAAAATGCTGTTTTAGATTCATTTAGAGTATTCATCTAATAAAAAAAATAAATGTTGAAAATACAAAGATTTACACATACAAATATATCTTTTCAAAGTTGTGACTTTAAAAACATATATACTTGGTTTTAAATCTATCTCAGTTACTCACATATGTAATTATAAGTGAATTGTTCAGTTTTACCTCTTTTATAATCTTAATCACTCTACAGAAAACTCTCTTCTCAAGGCAGTGGCCAATTCTGTCTCTCTCTCTCCCTGAAATAACTGAACTTAGTGAAACTGTATAACCATGAGAGTTATCTACATCCATAAAACAGCTATTCCTACCAAATAGAAAAACCATGACAAAAGTGCAGTTTTCCATGAAGATCAGAAGTATTTAGACCTACCTAGGAAGATATTTTAAATAACATTAAGAACTAAAGAAAATCAAATCCAGTGGTTTAACTACCTAAGGTTGCAGAGTCTCGTGAGAAGAATTAGGTAGTATCTAAACCCTAGCATGGAATCTACATTGATTATAAAAATCTGCAAGACTATTTAGTGAGATATAGTTATTGTGTCACAGGCATACCTGTCAGGATCCCTGGTCAGTATCTCAGGTAAATATGCAAATTTCAAACGTCTAAGACAGTGTCATTGAAGACTCTGTGATGACACTGATGTTTCCCTGTGTGAAAACATATTCCTTTAAAAGATTTTATTTATTTATTTTTAAAGAGGGGAAGAGAGGGAGAAAGAGAGGGAGAGAAACATCAATGTGTGATTGCCACTTGAGCGCCCCCTACTGGAGACCTGGCGCACTACCCAGGCATGTGCCCTGACTGGGAATCAAACCAATGACCATTTATTTCCTAGTCCAGCACTCAATTCACTGAGCCACACTAGCCAATGCAGCATATTTTTACCTTTAAATATTTAGATTTAAACATAGAAATATGTAAGTAATTGAATCCATTAAATGTAAGAAATGTATTCATATTTAATATTTCAAAAATGTGATGTCTGATATTTGGGTGAATTTGGCCTATTCAATTAGCTTTGACTCTAATATAACCTGTATAATTGAGTAATTGAGTTTATCTTTTGTGTCTTAAATTGAAATTATTTATTATATTTATATGCAGTTTGACTGGAGTTTGTAAAAAATTTAGATTCCCTGTAATTATAAATTTAATTTATTAGATTTATAAGAATTAATTTTAAGTATCAAGAAGGTTTGCTACAGATAATTGAAGTGCCAAAAAATTAATACAATAAATTAACTGTATACATACTGTTTAAAATGTTTAACAGTATTTTATTAACTAAGTGTGTCAAATAAGACTAAAATTATAAAAGTTCCCATAGTTATTATTAAAATTTATTAGATTTATAAGTAGAATAAGATATCTATGCTAATTTAAGTCAACCAAATATC